>PITA01020286.1:0-22529 GCA_004023965.1 Spilogale gracilis
GCACAACCTACCAAGCACACGGCTCTGAGCCCCGCTGCCACGAGCCTAGAGTCCGGAGTTCCAGCTTCATGCCCTGTGTCTCACATATCAGCCTCCACGCCCCCAAGGCCCTCCTGACATGGCCGGCTTCTCCAGAGAGACAGCAGCTCTGCCTGACACGACTCTGCGAACACAGCACGGGGCAGTCTGCCTTCTGCAGCTCTGTAGTCCATCTGCTTGTTTTCCCTCCATATCCATCAAAACCTTTCCCCATGCACTCGACAGGAATGGTGCCAAATCTCCTCTGCTCGGGAAGGAAAAGAGGCACAGAAGAGGGGAGGCTTCAAACAGGACTGAACTGTGACCTTGTCAGGGACCGAAGGTGTCAGAGCCAACTCAGCTACTGGACTAGCCGATTTCCCCCTTCCACGAGGCAACTCCAGGATTTAGGGATATCACTTTGGTATCCTGTTTAAGAACAAACCCCAAGAGTCTGGGGTTCTGCTACAAAAACACAGCCTGAGGCTTGCTCTTCCCCACATCACGTCCACAGATCAGCTTGTCTCGGGACATACCTTGTATCCGCATGGGTGCACACTCCTGGCCCTTTCTTTAGACATGAAATCTGCACCAAGGCTGGTACTGAAATTAGCTCCTTAAATATAGCTGAGCAGGGCAGGGCCTGGCCCGTGTTTATAAATGTACTCCACCTTAGCAAGTACAGTGCCTAGCCATCAGCTACCCAGAGAGTCCCATGAGATTTTTCCATGAATTCTTCAAAATTTTCCAGCCTATGAATTTAAAGGGACTTTCCAGGCATTCTCTCACTCATTATGAATGTTCTTATCCTACAGAAGAGGGAAGGAGTAACTGACACACAGGATGAGCACGTGAAGGCAGAGGGATGTCTATCACTCGTGCATCTGGCAAAAATGTGCCCAGCAATTGGTTGACGTATTATTATTAAACAAGTGTTGGCAACGGCTAAAACCACGCGTCCACGCCTGGTCTCCAGCCGCCACAACAGCAGCAATGCACACTTCCTGTAAGTCAGCATTCCTGGGCCGTTCAAAGGGAATGCTAGAACATACTCCTCAGTTCCCTCAGCACTTCTCCCAGCTGGAACAGGTGGAAGATAAAGTAAGTACTCAACAGGTTAATAATAAACAGTGGAATCTATTTCCTGCTGAAGGAGGATAAAAGACAACAGAGATAAAATGGAACTTTTTCCAAAGGCTTCAAGTCCCTCCTCTTCTTCAGCGTCCTATCACTAGAAGGAGACCAGAGTCCTGGCAATTCCCTAGCTCTTTCTGGCTTCACACACCAAGCTACTGAATCTGGATCTGGCAGCTCTGTTAAGATCAAAAGAGAGCAAAGAGGTATGACACTCTTTCACACCTCAAGCACACTGAGATAAGCCAGTCTGGTCTACACCTTCACCTACGTAGCTCCTTCTTCCTGGAATGTCTTCCTCCAGCTCGCTGTTGCTCATCCTTAGTTGGAGGTCAGCTCGGCCCCCTCCAGCCAGTGGCCACATGGCAAATGCTTACTGAATTCAAGAAAGCACCCCTGCTTTCTCTCCACTACCCTGCCAAAAATTGGTTTAGCAGCTCCTATAAACTTTAGGAAGAGGAACAAGTGACTCACTCTGCAACTCCTTTATTATCTGAGGCCCTTGACACTGCCTTCTCTGTTCACAGAACCCACGCCATTGTCGAAGCTCCTCAGGCACACTCTTATCCTCTGCCCCCACAAGGTCCGGCCTCCGGACGTGGAAGGAAGTCCTCCCACCGCTCCCCAGCAAGGAGCTCCCTAGGGACAGGTCCTCATGCCCAGGACCCCACCGGAGCTGAAGTCCCCATGGTGCTAACTTGGTTAGTTAGCACCATGGCTCTCATGGTTAGAAGCAGGCCATACAAAATCAGAAGCTTCAGCACCCACTCAGTACCCAGACTATAAATTTCCATCTAATGTACTTCGCATTGTTTTATGACTGGATCCTCCAATTAGATTCACAACTTGTTGGCCAGTTCAATCCCCATCTGACCATCTCTTCCCAAGAAGCACACAATTGCTCCTTAAACACCTCCAGCAGCCAGAAACGTCTGACCGCCTGATGCTGTCCACCCCATTTTCCAATACCTCCTTCTGTGTGTCCTTCAGTATGGAGTTCAATCTAACTCCACGGGCTTTTCAGTGAAATTTCTGGGAGTGGCAGGTGAGGGGAAATCCACACTGGGTCAACCAGGAAAGCAGTGTCACAGGACAAACTACTTAGCACTTGCATGGGAGACCATGAACTTTGAAATCCAGCAGAGTTGGGTTCACACCCCAGCCGGCTACTTGGGGGAAGGCGTCCAACTTCCCAGGCCTGTCCTGGCTGTTAAAGGCCTAGCAGAAACTTCACGCAGGCAGAGTACCTGGCCCAGGGAGCCCCCGATAGGGGGCAACCCTCGTGGTAACTGGGCTATTCTTGCTTCCCATTCCAGCCGCCACATAATCAGAGTGCCAATCACCTTGGGCCTCTCGGATGTCTGTACACCCTTTCATGACAAGTCTTTGCAAAGCTTCAGGGAACAGCCCATTCTGTGTGCCTCTGGCCAGCATAACTGGAAGCAAGGGCTGACCAGGCTTCCCATTAAAATATCCTGGCCCTGAGACCACAGTGAAAAATCAGAGAGAACACGGATACTTGTGCTCCTGCCTTTAAGGATGCTGTCCGCCACTCTCCAAAGTTGAAGGAGGCCCCCAGACACCTCGCTGGGTCCCTTCATCACTTGGAGCTGTTGACATTGCTCAAGCCCCTCCATCAGAGCCCCAAAATCAAGCACCAGGAAGGAGGGAAAGGGAAGAACAGCACATGACCTGGTGTGCATTCCCTAGGCCCTGCTACGGAGTCAATCGCCGCACTGTGGCCCGTCCGCTTCGGCACACGGAGACGAGGGTGCACCCTCTCCACCAGCTTCCACTTCCTGGCCAGCGCTGGAGGCTGGAAAGCAGGGGCGGGTCCCAGTAAGTGCGTCCACAAGCAGAAGACACAGGATCCTGGCATGGTCTGGCACTACAATCCAGGTGACCCTCTTCGAGCTCATTCTGCTCCTCTGTACTACAGGATACTGGCCTAGACTGTTAGTTCCTCACCGCGGACGCCCAGCAGAAAGGCTTAGGGAAGTTTTTCTAAGTACTCATGACAGGTCTGCATCTCAGAGATTCTGATTCAAAAGACTGGGGTGGGAACAGGCTATGTATCTACTTCTTTAAAATCCCTGGCTGATTCTGAAGTTTAACAATCAGTGGCCTAGGGGACACCTGTGTGACTCTGTTGGCTAAGCCTCTGACTCATGATTTTGGCTCAGGTTCTGATCTCAGGGTCCTGAGATGGAGCCCAGCATTGGGCTCTGCACTCAGCAGGGAGTCTTCCTGAGATTCTCTCACTTCCTCTTCCTCTGCCCCTCCCCCCACACGCTCTCTCTCTAAAATAATAAATAAATAAATCTTTAAAAAACAAAATCAGTGGCCTTAAAGATCCCCACATCTTCTTCAGCTGAGACCATCAAGCCTCACCCCTGGAAGAACACATGTAAAGAACCTGGCACAGGCCCTGGCACACCATAGGTAGTAATACCTGCTCCTTCTATATCACATGCATCTCCAACCAAAGGCACTGGCAGTCACATGGGTCCACAAGGCAAGATGGCAGCCGGTGCCACGTGAAGGGAAGTGCACTAGCCCATCAGGCCACCCCCTGACTTAGGAAATACCCAAAGTCCATTCCTAGGAGGCTCCTGCAACAAAAACAAATATGCCTAAAAATAAATATTTGCCCAAAAGAGCAGAGGTGAACTCTAGGGTTCTGTTTCTCCAAACCTACTGTACATACACATCACTTGAGGAACTGAAGATGCAGAATCTGGGCTGGGGCTGAGATTTCTCATTTTCAACAATCCCCAGCCAATGCTGATGGTACCAGCACAAGAAACAAATCTTGAGTAGCAATGTCCTGATCACAGGCATTTTGAAGGGGTAAATCTGCACACAAATATACTAAGCAACTCCCTAAGTACCACTCAGGCACAGCACGGAGCTAGAAAGAAAGAGATAAAGAACACATGACAAACAGACAGCTCAGCAAACCTTCACAATAAAACATGTTTTAAATTCTATACCTGGGACATGGGCATTCCAGCAAGAAACCATGAATACTATTCGGGCAGCACAAAACAGAAAACCATGAGGTTTTCTCCATGAGGGACAGTAAGATGGTAGTTACCTTATGGAGGAAAACAACTCCAAAATAGTATGTATAGCATGGTCCCACTTTGGAAGCTAAAACCAGGTTGGCAAACTATCTGTATGACCTATTAGCCAGGAATGGCTTTTATATATTTTTAGAAGTTTTATTTAAAAGGAAGAAGAATATGTGACAGAGACCGTATGAGGCCAAAGTGCCTAAAATATTTACTATCCGCACTTCACAGAAATTGCCTGCCAATCCCCAGACTAGACTGTGAGACACACATGTGTAATTATACACCAAATTTCACATTGGTTTTTACAAGTAGCTACAGGTGGTTTTGATTTTCTTCCTTCTGCTTACCCGTATGTTCCTAATTTTCTTCAGTGACCATGAGTTATTCTGAAATTGAGGGTAAAAAAAGTTCATGCCCTTTGAGCAAGCAATTTCATGTCCTACTAATCTACCTTCTGGTCAGCGATACAGATAGAGAATTCTATAAAAAGGAAATTCATCACAGCGCTGTTTACAACAATGAAAAATTAGAAATTCAAATGTCAGCTATCCAACAAAAAGGCTTTAAGCATTATGGTATATTCTGAAGATGAAATAATATGCAGTCATCAAAAAGTAGGTGTATGAATAACCCCTAATGCCATGAAAAGCTCCTGCTACTGTTTGGAGAAGTGGATAGATAAAAACTGTATACACAGTAAGACATCAAGTTGGCAAAATGCAAATATACAAAAAAGTAATGAAAGGGACTACTCAAGATCATTACAAATAGAGCTTGCATCTAAAGAGTGGATTTATGAGTGATTCTCACTGTCTTCTTTATTTGGTTCTTCGTATTGGAAATATTTTACTATGAGCATATACTACTCTTGGAACAACACCACACACAATAAAATTTAGGTTTGTATTTTGCTTTCACCTCTTCCTGGGGGATTGAGAGTAGGTTCAAGGGGAGGAGACATCTGTGTGGTGTTTTGCAGGATGAGCAGGTGTTCAGACAGAAACTAAGGGCCCTCGGGACCAACAGGAAAGCACGTGCTGAGACGCACAGGCGTGCAAGGCAGTGTGCCCAGGAACACACTCATGACAGCTGAAGCATGGAGTATGGCTGGCAAGGGGCTGGCCAGTGACCACCTGGAACCAGCGCAGGGTCAGATCACAGGAGGATGGAGGTGTGCAGCAGGGCAAAGGACTTCCCCAGGGGCCGTGGGAGACAGTGAGTAAGAAGGCAGGAGGCCACCTGGGACACTGCAGGGAGAAAGCTTTCCCTAAAATAGAGTCCGGGATCACAGAGGCCCATGTGGAGCAGAGCAGGAAGAAAACTGGGAACTAACAGTGCCTTTCACTCGGTTCCACCTGCAAAGCAGTTCTCCCATCTCCAAACACAGTGGTGCATACATTTGTGCCTAGGAATAAAAGTAACTGGGAAAGTCAAACCAAACGTTCTTACTGTCCCAAGCACTGCTAGGGGACCATGACAACGTCCTCCTTAAAGCAGACCCAGCCAGCCCTCTGCATTGCTTCTCATGGGCAAGGACCAGATTAGGAGGCAGAGAACAAGGCCAGAATTTTCCGTTGCCTGTGTGATGGACGTCCCCAAGGCGGGATCAGGCTGCGCACCGAGGAGGAAGGGAAAGAAAGCCTCCCCCGAGGGGGATGAGGGGGCTCAGATAAGAGAGGGTGGGCCGGTCACTGCTCCAGCCAGAAGTCATGATCTCAGAGGCCAGGAGAGGCTGCAGAGTGGCCGCGCTAAGCCTCCTGTACAACTGCATTCCTGGCAGCATGAGAAGTGGGGTTCCAGTAAACCAGAAGGAATGCTGCTGGCAGGAGACACTCAGACCCGCTCAAGAGGGCTTTAAATGGAAATACGAGAAGGAGAGGAAAGTACCAATGCACAGCACGCACCGGGGAGACAAGCGTGCCCCAGCTAGGGGCCCCCCACAAGGGCGGGGCCCCCGCAGTCCCAGCGGAAACCAAGGGAGACTCACTGGTCTGGACAACCCTCTTAGCCCCAGGGGCACCAGGCTGAAACAGGGATGCGCCAGAGGGCTGAGGCAGGAACTTGGGAGGGGCTCAGTGCCCTCCAAGGTACATGTGTGAGCCCAAAGAAAAGCTTCACTCTGCTGACAGCCCAAATTCGAAAGCTCGGGCGGGGGGTCAGCACGGTTCTGCGATTACAGGGAGTGGGGAGGAACATGGCTGTGTTGGAGCCACGTCAGTGCATTCAAAATGCCTCGCTTTTTCTTCTCAGTGGCCAAACACATCTGCATGCCTGAGTGCCTGCTGGGCTCTCTCCACCACCCTGATGCTGGGACACTTCCTCTGTGTTCTGTACACACCCACTGGCTCCAGCACCCACTGCCTCAATTCTGTTCGCATGTCTGTTTCCTGTGCAGACGACACCCTCTTAGATGGTTGAACCAGCGCATTACTTAGCCAGTCCCTGGAATGGCAGACAGTAACTGTGCAGGCAACAGTGTCCCTCACTAACGCATAAGGTGGCTACAAAATGCAAAACCATCTGCAGGAAATCTCCCTCTGACCTTCCAACAGTGTGACCTACAGTTAGTTAGGAGAACCACAGAGGTAAATGGTTACTGGCAGTCTAATACCAGCCAAGGAAGAGCAGTTTGAGGCAGTGGGCAGAAGACAAATACTGGAAGAAAGATAGTGTATGGTCTTGAGTTCTGACCTAAAGGAAAAGGAGATGCTGGGATCTTGGAAAAGCAAAGAGCAGCCATCCACCCCAAGGTGCTTAAAGTAGTCCCCAGGCAACAGAGACAAGCAAAGGAGCGGGCTTCACTGGGGTAAAGGGTGAGTGGGGAGCCAGGACAGCCAGAGAGAGGAGGAGGGACAGGAAGGGAGGGGCTTACAGAGCACAGGCAGCTCCTGGAGAAGTGGGGAGGTGGGCACCAGGCTGTGGACAAACCTCCCACCATACCGCTCTGGCTCTCCCCATCCTCTCTCCATCAGTGACATGAGCTGAATCCCTAGGGCTCTATAAGCACAGGGGAGCTCCACCCACAGCCCTGACACTGTCCAAGTGATGGCACGAGAGCCTGGCTCCTTTTGCACTGGTGAACCAAGGGTCCCCCCATCCCAGCCCCCAGGCCCAGGTGTGGCAAAAGCTCCACTGTGAAAGAAGAGTATGCACTGAATGAGCCCGGCTGAGCAGTATTTCCATGGGCTCTTAAACCCTGCACCCTCCCAGCATCCCTGACCTTCTGTAGGCAGCAGCAGCTGTCACAGTCCTCCCAAGGATGACATCCCAGAGTCCTCCTGCAACTGTCACTCCTCTCCGGCTCTTTGATCTTCCCTGTAACGGGGATGCCCTACACTGCTCCAGTGTCCCTTAAGCAAGAAGGGTCTTCCCACGGACAAGTACAGTTGACCTCCAAACAATGTGGGACGTAAGGGTCACAACCCCCACACAGTCAAAAATCTGTGCATAACTTCTGACTTCCCCAAAACAGCCTACTGTTGACCAAAAGCCTTACTGATAGCATAGAGTCAATTAACATATATTTCCTAAGTCACTTGCGTTGCATACTGTATTCTTACAAAAAAGCAAGCTAGAGAAAAGAAAATATTAAGAAAATCATAAGGAAAACACATTTACGGTACTGTACTGTTTTTATAAAAAAAAAATCCTCAAAAAAGTGGACCCACAATTCAAACCTATGACATCAATAGTCAACTGTATTGTCCTTGATCTATACAGAATAGGTAACAACAGCATCAGCCCCATTTTACAGGTGAGAAAACTGAGGCTTGTGGGAGATCTCATCTTGATCTTCTCCAAGACCACCCCAACTTGTAGCCAGGCCTCTCCCAGACTGAACCAATCACGAAAGATAAATCAATCATATGTAGTACCTTTCTATTTGCTATTCACTAAAGCCAGCGACCAAGGTGTCAAGGTGAATCCTGAGTCTTATCACTCAGCTGGCCCATACTCTAAGTGTGCCTCAAGGTCCCAGTCCAAAGCAAATGCCACCATCCTGGCCAGATTCCCCAGTCACGCTCCAACAGTGGTGCCCACCTCACCTCTACCACCACCACCCCCCTCCGCCAGGTCCTGCAGACTCTCCACTGACCGTGACATGGGAGTGGTGACATTTCTCCTGGATTGTGGACAAGCCCCTCTCGAGACAGGCTGGCCTGGTCAACCATCAGAGGACCACCCCCAGGCCCGCTGCCCCTTCTAACACCAAGCTTCCCGGTCCCCTCCTTAGTCACATTCATTTCCCACCCACCCACATCTCTACCTGGTAAAAAGATTTCTACCTCTTCCCAATTTCCATCCTTCTTGGTCCTTATGCTGCCTTATTACATAAAGTAAGTCTACTTCCTTCAAATCACGGCTCGGAGAGGTCCAGTGACTTGCCTGAGACTACACAGCTAATAAGCGACAAAGCCGGGACTTGACAGCTAGTCCTCCAAACCTGAAGCCATGTGTTTGTTCCACGAAATCCCGGCTTCCCTCTACAAGGCTCCAGAAGTCCCCTACTATGAGAGCTTGGGCCCACGCTTATCCTCTTTGGTAATAATGATTGCAACGCACACTAACAGTCATAGAGGGTCACTGAGGGCCAGATCCGTGCTCGGCACTTTCCCTACAGCCCCAAGAGGTGGTACTGTCCTCCTGCTCAGATTAGAAAATGAATGCGTGACCTAGTCAAGGTGAGAGTAGCTGACACCCTTGCCCTCCGACCACCCCAAGGCTACATGTTCCACTTTCCAGTTCCCATGTGACTCCTAGTGCACCGTGGAGGTGGTTTAACTGAGTAAGAACACGGAGCTGGAGAGAGCTAAGTGGGAGGGCCTGAAACAGAAGTCTGTGACCAGATCAGGCAACGCTGGTGAAACGGAGATGTCACTCTGCAGGAGAACTAAAAATAGCACGATTCCCAGACTGTCTCTGGCGACAGGATGGAACATTCTGCAAGTCAGGATTCCGGGTTCTGACTCTAGCTTTGCTCCTATGAGCAGGGTAACTCTGGGCAAGTCCTTTCCACTCATCTCCAGGTCTCAATTCCCCATCTCTAAGACACAAACCCGGGGTATGGACTAGGTCAGTAGTTCCCATCGGCCTCCGCACAGTCCGGGAGGCTACCCGAATCAGCGGGCATGGGGGCACGGAGCACCCTCCAGGGTGACTCTGGATTCCTTTAGCTTTGAAGCGCTAGCGCCACACTACATGGTCTCTCTGATCCTTCCAGAGCTGCTGCGTGGAGAATCTTTAGCGTCCCCGATTCAGGGCCATCAAACTCCTCCCGATTCTGCCACTCCGATTTCCACCTGGCATGAACGTGAGTCAGCTGTCTCTCTCATCCGGCCAGGACTGATGCTTCCTCCTGTGATTAATACAGAAGGCCCCCAGAAACAGACAGTTTACTCCACTGCACTTCTTTTTCCCATTTACCACCTCAGCGGTATGCATTCTATCACTATATTAAAAAATAAAAGTAAAAACATTAGCAAGAAAGCCCAACCAGGAACACTGTGGCATCCTGGCACCATCTTTCAAAAGCCTGGAAAGGGCATTTATCCCTAAGGCAAGTCACTAACAAACTGCCACATACTCTGAGATATGGGCCTTTCTAAACCCAGTGAGCTCTCTTTCATGCAAAGCCAGGATGAAGGAATGAGAGAACATTTGCTTTCAACATTGATGACATGTGCAGATGAAACAAACCATTTCTTCCTTAGTCCTTACATGTCAAAGAAAAAGAAAAATTACAGACAAACCCTACAGGTATAAAAAGACATCCCAAAGAATACCACTTTCTCTACATAGACTATCAACAAATGGGCCATTCATGGCTACAACCCTGAAATAATGCTTGAAAGTCTACTGTGGGATGAACAGATGGATGGGCGGAGGGGGCCGGGGCGGGGGGGGGGATAGGTTGATAGGTGTGTGGATGGATGAGGGGTTGGGGAGTACATGGAAGGATGAGTAGGTGGAAGGGCACCTTCTCAGTGCTGGTCCTGGAGGGTGTAGAGACGAGCAAGTCAAAATCCTATTCTAAAGGAACTATGTTTGAGCATACTATGAGCACGTCAAACCTGTCCGTCTAACCATCTGTGCACCTGCCAGTCCAGTCAACACATGTTTGCCATATGTCTGCCAGATTCCAGACAGGAATGAATGTTGGGAGGAAATTGATTATTTCCTGCTTAGGGGCAAAAAGTGGAAAGCAAAGCCTGCTTCATGGAGGAGGTGTTGGACCTTAAAGATAAGTTCAAACAAGTGATCATGGCAGGCAACAGCAATCTAGACTAAGGAAATGCTGTGGCAAAGGCAAGAGTGAGCGAAAGCAATGGAGATTAGGTTCCAAAACCAGTTGGTCCCATTCAGCAAGACCTGAAATGGATATACTTGGAGACAAAGGTCAATGGTTGCCAGGTGTTGGAGTTGGAGGTAGGGAAGAACAGGCAGATGGCACAGGATTTTTAGGGCAGCAAAATACTCTGTATGATAGTGGTGGATACATGCCATCACACATTTGTTCAGAACCACAGAGCGTCACACACCAAGGGTGAACCCTAATGTAAAGCATGGACTTTGGGTGATAATAAGGCATCAGCACAGGTTCCTCAACTGCAGCTCATTTTCCATTCTGGTGGAGGGTGTGGGTAATGGGGAAGGAGGGATATGAGAAATCTCTATACCTCCTTCTCAATCTTGCTATGACCCTAAAACCATTCTTAAAAAATAAAGTCCTTAAAATTTAAAAAAATCTGTTTTCAGGATATATAGAGGGTTTGCATTTCCAGGATTCTCACACTGCCTCCACTGCCCCAGCTTCTTCCTCCAGCCTCCCCGCTAAGATGGCCTCCCTCCATCTCTGCTGGCACGGGGAGCCACGCTGTGCACCTGCTCTCCTCATCCGGCTTCCCAGCTCCCATGCCTTCTCAGCTGCCTCCGCCATGTCTTCCTCCTGGGCATCAGTGCCTGTTGCAGGCTTAACTATACTTACTATGCCATGTCTTTACACTACTGTTTTCTGTAATTTATAAAACACATACTGCCCACGAGTTTGTATTTTTAATTCCTGTAAGAAGTTTTGGGATCCAATTTGTGTGAAAGTCAGACTGCAACATAATGCAGTATTGTATGATAAAAGCCTCCAAGAATAAAAACAGACAGTATATCCTGCTTATCAGAAACTCAAACACTGGTTCCATTTCTGAGTGCCACAGATTTCCTTATGAATGACTGTTCTTCGTTTTGCCGCAATTTGTCCCAGCCTTCTAGACATACGTTCTAAGGATAAAGTTTCCTAATTTTCAAGGCTTCTTTTTTCAAACACTTATGGAGAACCTACTGTGTTTCAGGCTACACTGTAACTTAGCACCTTGGCTCACTTAATTTCCACAAGGTAAAATTGTGGTACTTTGTGAGCATTAAGTACTATGAGGTTTCACTGACCACGGAACCCACTTGCAGATAAGAAGTCCTTGACTGCTGCTCACTCATCCATTCAACGGCAGAGACAGGATCATGGGGCCATGATCCTTTCTTGACGTTCTGCAGGTTCCCAGCTCTGCCCAGCATTGTCACTCTCCATCTCCTCCCCCAAAAGCAAGGCTGTTCTGTGGGGATATTTAAGCCCTGCTTTGTCAGAGCTCCTTCAAATCAAAGCAGAAGAGGGTGGGTCCCACTTGGCCCCAAGTCATCCACAGCTGCTCCAACATTAGAGGTTCTAACAGGCTGGTCTATAAAGAATCCTTCCCTCACTTTTAAAAAAATGTCAGCTTTAAAGCCCCTCTCAGTGAGGGAGATGAGACAACCAAAGGCAATGTGCTACCGTGGACGGCATCCTGGAGGAGAGGATGTTAATGGGAAAACTGGTGAAATCCTGGAGTTTAGTTAACAGCAATGGACCCATGTCAGTTTCTCAGTTTTGACAAATGTCCCATGGTGATGCAAGACACGGAAAAGAAAAGAAACTGGATGAGGAGTGGATAGAAATTCTCTGTGCAATCTTTACAACTTGTCTGTAAACTTAAAACTATTCCAAAATGAACAGTTTATTTAAAAAGATGGCCCAGGGGGCTCTTAGCTGGCTCAGTCAGAAGACTGTGCTACTCTTGATCTCAAGGTCGTGAGTTCAAGCCCCATGTTGGGGGCAGAGATTACTTAAAAATAAAATTTAAAAAAAAAGGGGGGACCCTCCAAAAAATTCCACTAATCTGTAATTCAAATCACAATTTTCTTTTTTTTTTTAATTTTTTTTTAAAGATTTTATTTGACAGAGAGAAACAAAGCAGAGAGGGAACACAAGCAGGGGGAGTGAGAGAGGGAGAAGCAGGCTTCCCGCTGAGCAGGGAGCCCGATGTGGGACTCGATCCCAAGTCTCCGGGATTATGACCTGAGCCAAAGGCAGTCGCTTAACCAACTGAGCCACCCAGGCACCCCTAAATCACAATTTTCTGGCTGTAAGGATAACACATAATAACAGTGGCTAATATTTAATGAGTACTTAGCATGTTTCAGACTCTAAGGGTTTGATGTGTATTAACTCATTTCATCCTCACAACAAGGAGATCATTTTGTTATACCCATTTTATGGATGAGGCCACAGAGGCCTACACAGATGAAGTAGCAAGTGGGGGGTATTAATGGTGGAGCCAGGATACAGTCTAGGCCATGCTCTCAAGCACTATGCAGATCAAAGCTTTCCAAATACTTCTGGATTTTTCAAGTAGGCATATATAACTGGAGAAATCCAAAGGACTAAGCAAAAGACCAAAAGGTGACTTTCATGTTTCATACAAAGAGGAAGCTAAAGAACTCTCAAGGTTAATTCCTACCTTTTGAAAATCTTTCAGGGAGTAGAACCAAACCTCACAGCCATTATCAATGGCTTCTCTACATGTGAATGACTTCTCTGGGCTTCTGCTCTGTCCTGTGCTCTCAGCCACATGGTTCTAGATGATCTCTACCATCAGCCCACTGGTCTGCCACTTACCTGGCTCCCTGAGGACATTTGGTGCTAGAGAGTCTGTCCAGGTGGAGGGTGAAATGAAACATGCAAGCGGCCTTTTCTTCTTTTTCAAAGAAGATTTTATTTAGTTATTTGAGAGACAGAGAGAGTGTGTGTACAAATGAGGGGAGGGACAGAGGAAGAGGGAGAAGCAGACTCCCCACTGAGCAGGGAGCCCCTCAAGGGCTTGATCCCAGGACCTGGAGATCATGACCTGAGCGGAAGTCAGACACACTTAAGTGACTGATCCTCCCAGGTGCCCTTCAAGCTGCCTTTTCAAGGTGGACAAAACAAGCTTCAGCTTCCCAGCTAATTGGCTTTCCTAAAGTCCCAGGAATCCAAGCTGAAAACCCAGGAGCGTGTTGCCCCATTCTCTCTCTAAAATAAAGAAAGAAAATCTTTTTAAAAAGAAGAAGAAAAGAACTACAACCCAGATCTCCCCATTCCTTGCCTGTGCTCCTTTCCATACAAAAATGGGTAACAGGTGTATAGTGAAAGAGCACAGCCTGAGGTCAGAGCTCCATGACACTGTGCATCGGATTCATAGATTGTCCTCCAGTTTATCTAGCATGTTCCATCTGCTGGTTGTGACTGCCGATGAGAAAACTGGCAGCATCATTTTAAATGAAACAGATGACTTTTCGGGAAGAATATAAAAAGGTGGGCTGGCCTTAGATGAAAGCGATGAAACAAAAGGGTAAGAAGGAAAAATGAAGACAGGTGATTCATCAGAATAAGGGCAGCTGGAGGGGAAGGAAAGGTAGAGAAAGGGCTTGTGATGGGGTACAGGGACATGAGACCTACTGGAATGAAGCTAGCCAGGAAGGAGCCCTGACACACTCCTGGGAGAGAGACTGGGATTCACAGACAGAGGCTCTGCCCCAGACAAGGCATCAGAACGCCTTAGAGAAATGATGGCTTCTGCAGATGGGCAATCACTCAAGTGGAACAAGGCCTAAAGCAGAATTCTGCACCAAAACCCCGGCTGCCTCTTACCTCTCCAGATTTTAGGCCATAACAAATATTCATCTAAGTTGTATCCATGGGTTAAGACCATCTCAACCAAACCAGTCTTTTCCAAATTTCAGTTTTCCCATTCCTGGTAACTCTGGACAATCCCCCAGGCCCCTCCATTTACACAACAGTCCCTCCTTCAGGAGCCCAGCCCTCCTGCTCTGATTTCACAACCTCAACCCTAGGCTCAACCCTAGCCACACGTCTCTACATCTGAAATCAACCACTGTGTCAGCATGCCATTCCTACACAGTAGAACTTCCAGCCCTGTATCAGTGATGAGGGTGCATGCCTGAGTACCCCTCCTAGGCTCCAAGGCTACAAAGGCTCCATGGCTCACAGAAGTTTTTCCCAAAGCACACTGAAACTAAGCCTAAGAAATGTCCTAGGGGGATTTAAAGAAAAGGAGGGAGGGTGATACAAGGACTCGCTGATCAAATAACTTAGAGAAACAAATGTCACGGCAAGCATTAGGTTGCTAAAGGCTCAGAGAGCCCCATGGTAAAGATACCCATTTAGTTTTGTTTAACTTGGACTTTACCAAACTTGCTTAGCTATAGGACCTTTTTCTCATAACACAGTTCTATGACTTTGGGAAATAGTACCTTACAGAATCACATTATTCTAAGGCACTTCAGCGTGTTGTCCAGTATTTATTCTACCGCACCTCTCCTACTAGACGGTGTGCCTTCTTGAAAAGCAAGAACCTTTTCCAAATGATCTCGGTATTTCTGATGCACAGAAAAGAACTTCACAAACCATAAGTCAATAAATATGTTTTAAATGAATGCACTAAACCCAATCATATCATTTTTAAGATGAGACAATAAAGCCAAATATGTCAACATAACTTCCTCTAGATCTCCCTAAGTACCTACAAGAGAGTCTTGCATAAAGAAGTGCTAATTCCTGAAGAATGGAACAGAACAGAACGAATGGAACAGAAACTCCTCATCTCTGCCCTAAGCCAGAAGTCTTCATAACACAATGGACTCCTACTTCTTTCCTTCCGCCATTGCCCAAGTTGGTGCCTACCAGAAGAAAACGAAGCTGGCAAATCAGAAGAGGAAAGTCATGGGAAAACCCAAGGCCCTTTGGGGTGGGAGGTAGGGAAATGGTGTTTGCAGACTGATGGGGATAAACAAGACCTGTCTGTATCTAATTTAGACTTAATAAGATAGTTTGCTAAATGTTAATTAAATACTCACTGGTTGTTACCAACTGTGGTGATTAACTTAATTTTGAATTAAATAAGCAATAAATGCTTAACTGAAGTTCTATTAAATTTTACCCAGCAAGTAAGGAATATGAGGCTCTTAATTGACTTTAAACAAGATAGTTATGGCAAGTTAGTTGAATTTTTATTACCTGAAGATAACTGCCTTATTAAATCTAAACTATTTTATTGGATAGAGAAATATATCATCTGTTATTTCCATTTACCAAAAACACGTCCAAAAAGGTTCCCACTTGTTCCAAACTGCCTGGATTGGAGTTGTTTTGTTGTCTAGTCCTGCTTTAAAATTTGTTTATTTATTTGAGAGACAGAAAAAAAGTAAGAGAGCCAGGGGTGGCAGAAAGAATAAGAATCCCAAACGAACCCCATGCTGAGCAGGACTCAGCTCACGACCCTGAGATCATGATCTGAGCTGAATTAAGAGTCGGATGCTTAACCGACTGAGCCACCCAGGCACCTTTAATAAAAAGTTTATTCATTTAAGAATGAATGTAAATGTGAGGCACCTGGGTGGCTCAGTCCTTAAGCATCTGCCTTCGGCTCAGGTCATGATCCCAGGGTCCTGGAATCAAGCCCCGCATCAGGCTCCTTGCTCCACGGGAAGCCTGCTTCTCCTTCTATTGCCCCTGCTTGTGTTCCCTCTCTCTCTCTCTGTCAAATAAATAAATAAAATCTTAAAAAAAAAATGAATGTAAATGTAAGAGGAAGAAGAGAAGTCTAGAAGGAAACTATGTATAAAAGATCGAAGTGATCACATTTTTTTTTAAGATTTTATTTATTTATTTGACAGAGAGAAACACAGCTAGAGAGGGAACACAAGCAGGGGGAGTGACAGAGGAAGAAGCAGGCTTCCTGCAGAGCAGGGAGCCGGATGCAGGGCTGGATCCTGGGACTCCGGGATCATGACCTGAGCCGAAGGCAGACATTTAACAACTCAGCCATCCAGGCGCCCCAGGAAGGGATCATATTTTCTAAATCAACAATCAGGTCTCTGCTTTCTCAACATAGATACAGTCTGGGGACATTGTGTAGGCATCACAATTCTGAAACCTCCAGGATATTTCCCATGGCTTAAAAGGCTACTGATATAAAAACGTATGAAATCACAGTAAAAATAACTGGTTGGTTCCACTACTGAGCACACTGTACGTGCTAGGTAATTAACCTCAGTCTTCCAGAGGCCTCAGCTACCACACATGTTAAATGAGGAGCCTGGATTGCAGATCATGGACTTTATTCACTATATTTTTCTTTGTGGTGCGTGTAGTCCCTGAACAGGGCCTGGCGTGGAGTAGGTGCTCAATGAACACTGACCAAATGAATGAATAAACAGCAGGCAGCACGAGATGCTAAACATTTTTAGGCCCTTCATACCAACCTTCTCCAGCCCACCTAAATACTGCTGAAAATTCACATAAGGGAAAACACACTCTAAAACTACTGTTGGTAAGATTTTCAGGAATTAAAGTAATGCAAATTAAAACAATAATGAAATACCATTTCTTACATATTAACTTAGCAAAGACAAATGCAAGTTATAAAACTAAATCCTGGTGAAGAGACAGAGAAACAAGGAGAGTCCCACACCGCTAAGGAGTCTGCTAGAGGCTGCATGGCAACTGGGAAGAAAAGCATTAGAGATGTTTAGTATTTCCCGCCAGTAATTCTTTGAAAGAACCTAAACCTTGTTAAACCAGCAGATAAATGTTTGTTAAAGGTCTCCCTCTGACGGGTCATGCGCTACGAGGAAAAAATCTTGATCGTCTCATCATCTGGTGGGTTGACACCAAGAAAGTGGACAGAGATAACATTTTTTAGCAGGCATCACATGGCAGGCGTTGTTACTTTACTACACTGACCACAAAATTCCTTTCACAACCACATTATGTGGAAGGCATTATTATCCCTTTTCATAGAGGAGGCTAAGTAACCAATACAAGGTTATAATGACTAACAAGTGTTAGAGACACGATGAGAACCCAAGCCTGCCTTCCCAACCATGCATACATTTTCTTTTATTATTTTTTATTAAAGATTTTATTTATTGATTTAAGAGGGGGAGTGAACAAGAGAGCACAAGCTGGAGGGGGAGAGACAGAGGCAGAGGGAGAAGCAGACTCCCTGCCAAGCAAGGAGCCCGAGGCGGGGCTCAATCCCAAAACTCTGGGATTATGACCTGACTGGAAGGCACATGCTTAAGGGACTGAGCCATCCAGGGGCCCCTAAATTTTCTACCGCATCCCAGAGGAGATAAGAAATACACTCATAAAAACACAAAATGCAAAGGACAAAATGGTGACCACTGTCAGGGATAAATGGAAGTGACAAAGAAATAGTTGTCTTTAGGAAATAATTAAGAAGGAAGTGAGAGCTATTTGTCCACTGATGTTTACACAGCACTTTTTAAATATCAAATTGCATGCAATGTTTTTAGACTGAGAACTGTCCTACTGTCGACACAGGTATAATGTTTAAAGCAGGATTTATTAATTTCCATAAATCTTTTGTTATGTAAAAGATAAATATAAAGCCCAGGCAAAAAAAAAAAAAAAGAAACTTTTTTATGACAATATTAAGTGGAAATATTGTCCACATACAAAAAAGTGCACATGCACTTTGAGGGGGTTAAGATTAGAATTATGGTCTCATAAAAGGCAAGAGACAGGTTTCAGGTAGGAAAGTGTTGGTAGGAGGTATTTTGGGTTTGTTTTTTTTCTTTTCAAGGAGTTGAGTAAATGTTTTCTGAGAGTTCTTTTTGTCTTTTGATAACAGACTGATTAATGTTTACATGAATTCAATTTGGTTTTTTTTTCATTACTTAACCTATTCTTAAAATTCAAGTTCTCATTTATTACTTTGCTTATATAATCCATTTGTTCATACATTCATTCAACAAACACTTATTAAATTCTTGCCACACATCAGGATCGCACGGATATGAATATCAACAGAAGCTAGAGTTTGTCTCAGGGATCTGCACAGGCTAAAACTGGAGGAATCAGAAATGGTGCTAACAGAAAACTCAAGTAAGTCCTGGTTCAACCTCCAAGGAGCCTGGGCTCCTGGAAAGTCATTTAATGTCTCTCCCCTCACGTTCCTGGTCAGTAGTAAAACCCGGACAGGAAGTTACTACTCACAGCACTGTTGTGAGGCTCTGCCTGCAATTCATAGGAAAACGCACAGCTAACTGTAAAGCACTATAAAAATGGTGACTGGTAGAAAGTCGTAACCATGTTCCATCTTGATGGCCAATCTAGGACCAGAAAATCTCCCTGATGAGTATCAAACTACTGGCACTGAAATGGTCATTCCCTCGATACTCTGCATGAACTACAGCCCACCATTCTTAGTGCCACACCATCCATTTTCAACTTTCTCTGCAGTTGATCCAATTTAGCTAAGATGATCCTCAGAAGCCAAAAGGACAGAGGCCCCCCAGGTAAGATGGTTACAAGCATCAGTTCCCAGGAAGGGAGAAAGGAAGGGAGGAAAGGGAGGCAGGAAAGAGGGAAGGGAGGGAAGGAGAGGGGGGTAGGGATATGAAAAAAGAAGTCAGAACTGGCAGACCTCAAAAACATTCTACATCAAATCTTCAATCAATACCTGAGTTTTCACTAACATTGCAATCAGCCACTGCTTGAATATCTCCAGTGATTAGAGTTTTAATAACTCCAGAAAGAACCAATTCTATTCAGAATTAAGTAAGACTTCACGGAATTCTTAAGAGATAAAAAGGGACAGAGATTGGGGCACCTGGGTGGCTCAGTGGGTTAAAACCTCTGCCTTCAGCTCAGGTCATGATCTCAGGGTCCTGGGATCCTCAGGAGGGAGCCTGCTTCCTCCTTTCTCTCTGCCTGCCTCTCTGCCTATTTGTGATCTCTCTCTCTCTCTCAAATAAATAAATAAAATATTTAATTTAAAAAAAAGGGACAGAGATCTTCCTCTTGATAAACAGTTACCTCCAGGGCCATGCACATTGTCACCCTTCTACAGACACAGAGCAAGGATGGGGTCTCCTGGAGGAACCAGGGCTGAAGACTTTGCCTACTCCGACCTGCTCAGGGTCTGGGTTTCCTCTTGTTTAAACGAGAAGACTGGGTGACCTCTCCTTAACCTCTGAAACATACACCATGTCCATGGCCTGGACCCTCACTCAGCTTCCCTTTGGCTTCTGTCTGGCCTGTTACAGTACATGTTGCCATCTCTAGTACCTGCCTTCCCCATCCCATACATTATAACTGATGATTTTCCTAAAACACGGAGCCCCTGACTTGATACCCTTTCATTGTGCAGCCTCATCTCCTTAGCAACCAAGACCTTCCTCAATCTCAGCCCCACCCCACCTTTTCACCCTCACTGTCCTGGCCTCTAGATGATGCAGTCCGTCTCCAGTGACCCCAATTTTCCAAGGCACTGTGCACTTTCCCACCTCTGCGACTCTGCCACGTGATGTCCCCTACTTAACTACCCTCAGCTCTTCTTGCCCACCAAATTCCCACTCGTCCTTCGAAGCCCACTTAAGTGACAGTCTCTTCATCTCTGAAGTTTCCTCTGGGTCCCTAGACTTAGTCCCCATCCAATCAGAGCGACCAGATACTTCTTGCATGCATTTTTCCATCCCCAGAGCTGACCTACCTTTCACCTCATTCTAAGAAAAGGTGCTGCTGACCCTCCAGGTCCCTTCCGTTTGCCTTTCCCACGAGTCTGGGCACCTACACCCCGCCCTGTTGGTGACTACTCCCTGCTGCATTTCTTGCAGATGATTCGTTCTCATACCAACCAAGACAAGAGCTCCAGGTGTGACTAAGTTTTCCTGAGAAATGAAGAAGAACCATCTTCAGTGGAAACTCATTAGGAAGAATAAGGGCAGGTTATTCCGGTGACTTCCTGGCACAGAATTTAGTACCGCACTGGGCTTCCACAGTGATCCCCCAGACCATTACCAAGATGGGCCAATGAATGGAAAATAAATGATTCAAAAACCAGCTCGAGTAGACACACAGACAGAGAATCAATCTAATTTCTTTAGATTTCATAGCCAGAGCAATTTTAGCTGCCCCATTGCATCCTGGACTAAGCCTTCCTGTCCATCAGTGTCTAATCTAAGACCCAGCCCCTCCAACAAACTCCCATACCCATTCCAGTGCACTCACACAGCCCGTCTGTCCCCTACTCTACCACTCTCGTGGTGGCACCTTCTTACATTCTGACAGGCATGAACATGTTTTCATCAACCCTGACCAACCCCACACACCTACAATCTTGACGACCTCTTCTGACATCCTCAAACTTTATCTTACAAAGTAGTTCACTGAACCTAAGTGAACTTGAGCACAGAGCATCTCCTCTATCAAAACGGTGGCTGTTGAATCACACCAAAAGGCCTGGCATTATGCTCACTTCTTGCACGACCTCCCTCGAAACCCACCTTCAAGGGGGGCGACCTTACCACCTATCCTCTGAACAGAACACCTCTGGGAGTGAAAGGGGTCACCACCAGTCTTGCACTGGGACACAGACATAAGCCAGGGCTGTGCTGGACGACCAGAGAGTGGGGTCCCTTGACTTGTTAGACAAATGCGGTTGCTATGGCCACCTTTACTGACAAGAAAACTGAGGCTCACATCAAGGACAGGAATCCCTTAACATCCACCAAGTGGTCTTCTAAAGATGCCAAAAACCTTTTACATGACATGCGCCCACAGCCATCTTCTAAAGGGGTGGGACTCTCTACCTCCCAAAGTCCTTGGACATGGCAGCTGATCTGCTGGTTCATGGCCTGGGCGATGAAAGAATGCTAACAATGGCTATGAAAGGGAAGTGCCCATACTGGGGGTGGAACAAGGCCAAAACACACTCCTTGAAGGTCAGTGAAATCACCCCACCCTGTCCTGATCCTCTCACTGACCTGTGCCATGAAAGGTTCCCACGCAAGCTTCAGAGGGAGGACTACCACCACCCCTCCGTATCAGCTTTCCATTCTAACCCCAGGGGGCTTTGAAGTGGGGCTATGACACAACCAAGTGCCCCCGCAGAGGCCAGCCCTGCAGGGCTGATAGGCACAGACACCACGCAAACAAATCCCATGAGAGAGTGAGACGTTTGCAAAAGAAGGGACATTGCAGAGAAGAAGGGCCTGCCACCGTGGCAGGCGGTGGCACTCAGCCCACTTTGTAGGGTGCCTGTTCTCCACAGCAATCCCCTCATAGATAAGAAGCCTGAAAATGAGGAAGTCAGCACAGCAAATCAGCCTGCGGCCACCCCAGGAAACACTCTCCAGGAAGCCATACAGCTGAAACCTGCCGCAGCTGTCTGGATCTACACCCCACCGTCTCCACTATTAGGGGAAGGGACCATCACTGTGTGTCGGATGCTCACCCCAGAAAATGCCCTATTGCCCACTGCATTCCGGTTTATGAAGCACTGTTAGGGCAATTCCTCCGGTTCTTACAAATGCATTGTGACAGAAGATCTCTATTTGAAGGTAACTGAAGTTCAAGGATGTTCCAGAACTGGCTTAAGACCACAGCACTGGTGGGTGGCTCAAACACAGGTCTTTGCTCTTCACACACCAAAAACGTTTGGTGATGGTACTGCCAAAATGATAGCCTAGACCCTCCAGGTTTGGGGTCTCCGACCTGATTCTCAATTGCCTTCCGAAATTACAGACACAGGAAGTGAACAGGAATTAGCACACAGTGAAATAATACTAAGAGTCTCCTGCCTGTGTAAAGGGCCTACTAAGGACTTGCCCGTCAATGTCAATTTCTCATGCTTACCTTCTAAAGCTTAGGAGCAGAACCAGAGCTTTGGAGACGGGAGTCTGATTCTCATTCTGCCAGATAAAACAGAGAGCACCCAATGGGAATGTTCTTCACCACTGAGCTCTTGCCCATACTCTGCAGATATGACTAATTCTGCTAACCCACCTCTTGGATTGCAATTGGGAGCTCACTAATAAAAGTGATCGTAAAATGCATCAGCCCCATAAAAAGTGCTACGAAGGCAATGCAATATTAATGGGCTCTGTGACGTGGGTTGTGATGGGTAGGTT
>PITA01020286.1:22629-35395 GCA_004023965.1 Spilogale gracilis
TGTTGGGCAGAGAAGGAATTTGTCAGACCAGCCTCAGCAGAAACAGGCAAAAACATCTATGAATTGAAATAAAATAAATTTTAAAAACAAAAAAAACCACTTTTGAAAGGATCTAACCTGGCCTGGGAGTACCGGCTGTGACCCAAATCCAGCTCAGCTGACAAGGATGTGACAGAGCAGCATGTCCCTTTCCCAGAGCCTCGGCTTCCTCACCTGTCCAAAGAAGGATCGGGTTGCTCTAGCCTGGAGGGCCCAGCCCACATTTCTCAGGCAGGAGCTGGCTGCCCACTCAAAGCTTCTACTGCCCACACACTTTGGTCACATAAAAGTCTTTTCAGCCACGGCTGATAAGCTGGCAAATATTTAGAAGGACAAGAGTAGGAACTTAGCTGTCTGATCTGCTTCTAACAGCAAACAGCTCCTGGAACCCGTCTGTCCCTCTCTTCTCTGCCAGGCTGGTGCAGGCCGTCTATCATCCACCCTGGAACAGACTAGCCGCCTCCTAAAGGGCTCCCCTGCCTCTGCACTTGACCTGCTACCATTCTGCTCTCTGAAGCACAATTCCACCAATACCCTTCTTTGCTCAAAAAGGAACAAAAGCCTGCCTGCCCCCAACGACTGCCATCATCCTTACTCCTCCTGCCAGCCCTTTCCCTCCTAACTCTCCTGAACCAGCCCTGTCTTTCACCGTGAGCTCCACGCACACTTCCATTCACCAAATAGCTTAAGGCCTCAGGACCATATGTAGATACCAACGTTCCTCTATCTAGAAAACTCTTCCATCCCTGTCTACCATATGCACTCCTCCTCACTCTTCAAAACCCAACCCAATGTGTTCCTCTCCATGAACATTCTCCTGTTCTTCCAGGTGGTGTGGGTCACTCCCTTCTTAGTGCTCCCATCAGCCTTGTGCGCATCGCTCTAGTAGGGTCTTACCTTGCCCTGTTTTAGTCTCTCTCCTGTACTGGAATAAAGAGACGTAGAGACCGAGCCTCAGTTCTCTTGTCAGCCAGTATCCAGCATTTCTATCTGGCACACGTCAATCTCGCAGTACCCCTGAGCTGTACTGAACACAAGAGACTGACGTGTATGTGAGCACACATACATGTGGGGGATAAAGGGGCAAGGGGCCTATGAATGGCTTCATGGCACCCAGTGGGTTTGGGCCTTGATTTTAAAGGGCCATAGGTTTACAACAGGCAGAGACTCTGGCCAGCCTGGAACTCCAGGCAGAGAGACCGGCACAGGCGAAGGCATGGATCCAGAAAATGGAGGAAGGTTCAAGGGCAACAGGGACCGCCTGGCTATGGAAGGAAAAGCGAAAGAGCAGCTGCAAATGCACTCAGCCTTCAGATGGCATGCTGAGAGCCTCCCCTCTACACTACCAGGCCCTAGTCTTCACCCTGACAACAAGACTGCCCAATGCCAATGCCACCTGGGCAGGCCACCGCCTAGCAGGTCCTTCATCCAGTCCTGGGACTCCACGAGCCCAAGCTTCTGGATGAGTCAAACTCCCTCTCGCCCCATTATTGCTACCATATGGTTGCAATGAATTACATCAATCCCTTTCTTCATCAAACCAATGCTTCCAAAGCACCTACCATGGGACAGGCACTCCTCTGGACCTGGGGATATGGCCATTAACAAAGCAGGCATTTTTGCAATCCTCAGGAAGCTTATTTTAAAGTGAGGGCCAAAGATTAGCCAACATATAAAGTCAAGTAGTGACTGGTGCCTCTACTGTGTCAGTAAATGCTGTGCATTCACTGAACAAATAGTACTGAACATCTTCAGAACACCACAAACTAGAGAGATTCAAAGATAAGACAGGCAAGGTCCCATTTACTTTATGGAGTGCCATTCCTAGCGTCTGTTCCTCACCTGAAAATGCCTTTATCTCTGAGTCAGTGAAATGTAAATGATTCACTTGAGGCAGGAAGGGCCACAGGAAGAATTTGAGTTTGCTGAGCTGGAAAGCCTTCTCGCAGGAAGGAGTTTGCATGGCCAGAAGGGCAGCCAGGATCCCACAGGAGCTATTCAGCTCAAGTTCAGAGGTCATCCAGCATCCTGGAAGGAGCCACAGGTCAAGAGCAAGGACAGGGATCGAGACCCTCCCTCACTTCCTTACTCCAGTGATTTTATTGCTGCAACTGCCTTTCTGTAGGGATACATCAAAGCCTTATCACTATAGAGGGCTGAGGGGGGAACAATGTAGGGGGAGGTGCAGATGGTTTGCCGGAGAGGCTGTGTTCTGTCTGGCTAAGTTTGGAGATAGAAGATACAGGGTGGGGAGAGGAAATGGTAGTATCTTTTTTTTTTTTTTAAGATTTTATTTATTTATTTGACACAGAGACAGATCACAAGTAAACAGAGAGGCAGGCAGAGAGAGCAGAGGAACCAGGCTCCCTGCTGAGCAGAGGGGAGGGGGGCATCCCAGGACCCTGGGATCATGACCTGAGTTGAAGGCAGAGGCTTTAACCCACTGAGCCACCCAGGTGCCCAAAATGGTAGTATCTTGAGAGAAGGGGCTGGGCAGCAGCATGGAGAAGTAAGAAGCCTGTTCACATACTTAAACTTTCAACTGTGATCCCACCAGGCCCAGAAAAACACCACCGATTTGCACTTTCCATTCTGTGGACACAGAGAATGGTGATGAAGGTATAAATGAGGAAAAGGCTGGAAACTTAGCCATGGCCCTGGTGGCTGTGTGACCTTATTTAACCAAAAACTGATTTTCTCATCTGAAAATCATAAAGCCTCCTTTAATCAATCAGTATGAGAATTACATAAGCACTTGGGAAGCACTCAGAAAGTTGTCAAAATTATTATGTTATTATTACTGTTATTAAGAAAGAATGACAGGGGTGCCTGGGTGGCTCAGTGGGTTAAAGCCTCTGCCTTCGGCTCAGGTCATGATCTCAGGGTCCTGGGATGGAGGCCCGCATCAGGCTCTCTGCTCGGCGGGAAGCCTGCTTCCTCCTCTCTCTCTGCCTGCCTCTCTGCCTACTTGTGATCTCTCTCTCTGTCAAATAAATAAATAAATCTTTAAAAAAAAAAAAAAGAATGATAAAAAGATAAATGTTTTCTAGCTTCAATTGGGTGGTCTGCCTGCTACCAGGCATGAATCCCATTAGCCTCCTGCCACCCGCCCACCCTATTCATAGACAGTGAGAGAAGTGAAGTACTCATCAGTATATCCATGTTCTGTCTCATTTCTGTGACCTGCAAAGGAATGCACCGGCCATCCACACTACACATCCAGGAAGTAGGGGGCAGACTCCCATAACACACACTTCCGTTCTCTCCTCCCTTGCCTCACCTCTAGCTCATACACACATCCGAGGCCCCAGATTCCCAACCAGGTAGCAACTTCCCACCTGCAGCACAGTGTGACCTCCTCCTTCCTCACCTGGGTTTCTTCTAGCAAGGCGCAGCCTTCCAACACCACATTCCAGGAAAAGTCCCCACCGACACACACCCACCCAGCCACCCACCAATGCAATGCACACACTGCACTAAGACTCCTTATTACTGACCAGGGTCAAAGTCTCAGGTTCATTCAAACAGTTACTAAATGTGTTACTGCGCTTCCTGCATTACCATCCAAACACCTAATCCCAGCGACTCTTCTAGAACCCCAGCACGTTCTCAAGTCAGTCTCTAGAAAAGCACATAATGACCCTTTAGCCCACAGGATAAATTTAAATCTACTTAGCAAATTAAATTTAAATTTAAATCTCCATTTCCCAGAGCCCCCTTCACACTGTTCATCCCAGACACAGCTTCATGCATAAACCTTCCCTTCGGTTGCATATGCCTCACACATCCACACTGGTATCTTACCTGTCCTTCTTCCACATGGGCAAGTCCTATTCAGCCCTAAAGATTCTCTTCAGACACCACTCCCATCATGGTTGTCCGCCTGAAGTCGACCCTCCTCAGTGCAGAGGAGCCAAAACATCCCCTTATAACAGCACACACACACACACACACACGCACACATGCACACAGCTGGGCTTAAGGAAGACACAGGCTGTGTTCCTTTATCTTTGTACTCTCAGGGCCAGCCAGTTGCAAAACCTGTCCTTTCTGTGTACAAATTAGCTGTGTATTCCATCCCCTGCTTCTATTGGGTCACCAGGCATCTTCTGTCTTGACCAAAACCCCACCATTATCCCAGCATCTTAAGCCATAGTTCTGAAATCAAATCCAACCGGACTCTTCCCTGTTTCCAATTAACTGGTGCCGGGCTCACAGTGAAGTCAAGTCACATATTAACACCAAGATCAAAGTTCTGGGCTGTAATTTTGAGCACATCTCTAATAAGCCTTGTGACCTTGGGCAAAGGTTCACTGATGACAGTATCACCAGGCCCAATTCTCGGGGGATTGTTTGGTATCCAAATGGACTACGTTATGGGAAACTGTTTCATCAAGTGCAGAGCCCTACACATTCATAAATGGGACAATGAACAAATTTTATCAACCTAACCATCAACTGTTAAGATGTACCATTATCAACTCAGAATGAAAAACTGCTCAGCCGTGACACATCTGTGATTATAAGAGAACCCAATTTCGGTCACATTAAAATGTGAAGTGTGTTTTAGAATTGATGAAATAAAATTTATTTGTCTCAGTAAAATACAGAAACCTGCTACAAATTTTTCATATTTGCCAATGGCCCATAATACGCACCTGGTAATATATGCCAAGCAAATGAACGAACACCCACTGAGAATACTCTGGAGCCCAATTATTGCCTCTCTCGCTGGAACTGGTCCGCAGGCCTTCCAATGCCTGTTGCTCCACCTCTCAATCATGTCCCATCCTGATCAAAACCCTCAAAAGAAGACTTCAAGGTATCTCCAAACCCCCTTCATAATGGAAGCTCCTCTCCACCAACCACTGCCTA
This sequence comes from Spilogale gracilis, assembly GCA_004023965.1. Lineage (NCBI taxonomy): Eukaryota > Metazoa > Chordata > Mammalia > Carnivora > Mephitidae > Spilogale > Spilogale gracilis. The sequence continues at coordinate 27,544 of PITA01020286.1, forward strand.
GAATGGTCTACCTTCCCAGAACAGCGACTTCTCCACCACAATATGTCACCACAAAGAGCCCCACTCAGTCCCAGCCATAATAACCAGCTCAGCAACTCAGCTTCTCCTCTCTCCAACCCTCCCCAAAGCCAACTCTAGGCCAACCCACACCTTCCAAGGAGCAGAAGCCTGGGCAAATGCCTGACCCAAAGGGCCCAGGCCTGTACCCTCAACCAGACAGCTAACCCCAACTACTCATCTTCCATCTAGAGTCTACATGCTAAACTATAAAAGCTTGGGTGTCGTGGGTGGGGGACTGCCTTGCAAAGATTAAATGCAAGATACACTTTTAACTGACTCCTGGCGCTGGCAGAAACAGGAAGGAAGGAAGGAAGGAGAGAAGGAAGGAAGGAAGGGGGGAGGGAGGAGGAGAGGAGGGGGAGGAGATAGGAAAGAAGGAAGGAAGGAAGGAAAAGGCGGGTTGTGGAGTGGAGAGAACACCCTTTCAAGTTCTAGGTCCCTTACCATCGGCCATTACTCACTGGAGGCTCCAGAATTAGCCCCCACCTCCGCTGGGCCTCTATGTTTGCTTTCCTACCTCTAAGACTGAGAGAGGGTAAAGAATTGGAGGTAGGCAGCAGTTAGCCGCTTTCTCTCCTTCCCTTTAAGAGAGACTTTCTTAAAATGCACAAGTGCTGGGAAAGGTAAGCCATTAAGTCACTAACACCTTAGTGAGACTAAGTTTCATTAGGAGGTAAACAATTTAGAAAAGGGTAATGGAAACAAAGTTAAGTAAGTCTGGTACTAGGAAAATAGCTCAGGGATGAGCCTACATTTTTGCATTCTGAGTTGAGGGTAGGAAGGCAGTGAATCCCTGGGAGGGGAAGGGAAGGTAGAGAGAGAGCCCTTTCAGTTCCCAAAGTACTCCCCAGTCCCAAAGGCGTCGCTCTGTGGAGTACTCAGGCACAATTGCATTCTGTCTCATCTCATGGACCCCCTCCATCCAACGCTATATCCCCAACATAGTCACATTTACAGTTTCATCTCCACTCTCATTTTATTTAGTCTTCTCTGGTCTGCATTCCCCACCCCCACACCCGCACAAATGGCCTTCCCGTCGCTGGCTGGCTTCAGGAAACCCCCTATCCTTCAAAGCCTTGATCAAGCGCAGCCCCTCCAAAGGGGGAAATCAAACTCCTATCCTTAAGCGCCTTAACTTTATCCATGCCCACTCCCCTAACCCCGCTTCCCGCCCCCGCCACTCTCCGCACTTTATCTCGGGTCAGCTTGGGCACCTTGGTAGACTGCGCGCTCCCTGAGGGCAGGGGCTGGGCCCCCACCACCCTCTCTCAGCCTGCACACCCAGCACAGAGCGTGGCACACAGCGGGTGCTGGAGAAATGCTTGGAGAAAAAGAACCAGGAGTTGGGAACCATCTATGTCAGTTATGGCTCAGCCTCTAGAAAGTGACTTCGGGGAGGCCCTCCTCTCTGGGCCTCAACTGAGCCGACTGTAAATTAGGGGGACTCGAATTACCGGGTTTTTAGGCCCTTTCCACTGTGACAACTGAGATTCCGCGAAAGCTCCAAGCGGCTGGGTGTGGCCCCGCCCCCTGGACGCCTGAAGAGCCGGGGCAGGGGGCGCTCAGGGAAGGGCGCCAACCCCGCCCAGCCCCCGGTCGGCGCTTCCCGAAAACTCGGGGTCCCCCTCCCCCATGCGTGCACCCCGTGATTGCGCCGCGGCCGGCACTTCCGCACCGCGGGCCCAGGGGCCCGGGCAGGGCGCGCGCTCGGCGCCCTGCGCCCCGCGCTCCTGCCTGCCCGGAGCGCTCGCGCCCGGGGAGGGCCGGGGGTTCCCGAGGCGCCCGCGAGCGGAGGGTGGGGGGAAGGAAGGAGGATTTGCAACAATACCTCGGGGAGGAGGCAGCCGGGGCAGCGGCAGCGGCGGCGGCGGCGGCGGCGGCGGCGGCAGCTGGAGGCGGGGGCAGAGGCGAAGGAGGAGGTGCCCGGGCACTCCCCCTCCCATTGTCCCCGGCTCCGGACAGGCCCGGCCCCGCGCCCCGCACCGCGCCCCGCGCCCCGCGCCCCGGGCCGTGCAGCCAGCCCTTACCTTGCAGCGCCCGACTCTCTCCTGCTCGCTAACGCTACTTATCCCGGGAAAGCTCGCGCGGGGCCTGGGAGCGGACCCACAGACAAAAAGTGAAACTTCGGCAGGGCCGGAGCGGCTCCTGGTTGGTGCCTTTCCCCCTCCTTCCTCCCCACCGTCCCCACCCCCTCCCCTCGGGCTCCCGTGCGGTGCCCTGAGAGCTGGAGGCTGACGTCAGGGGCCTGAATTCCTGACTTTGCCTGCACGTATTTGTCCATGTAAGGTATGGGAAAGCGTGTGCCTGCGGGGCCGCCGCGCAGCGCTCGCCTGGCGGGGGAGGGGGCGCCCTTTGGGGCAGCGTTTGGGCCAGAAGGTGGGCGCGCGGAGGGCATGTTACTTCCTGGGAGGAAGAGGAGGAGACGTGGGGATGCAGGGAGCTTGCAAAGGAGGAAGGGAATGAGGGAGGTGTGGAGGCTTTGCCTGCACTGGAGAAAGAGGAAGCAGACATAGAAGGAGGAAGCGGCTGAGTGGAGGGGCTGCTGAAGAAATGGGGGGACCCTGTCTACTATGGAAGGCGCTGAGCCTCCGAAGAAGAGATCCTGCCATGGAATTCCCTTCTGAGGTCTTGCTCCTGAGCCTCGCCCTGGATTCCCAGCAACACTCAGAACCCACTGGATGGCAGAGCTGGCAAAGACCAACCTCCCAACCCGCCCACTTCACACAGGAGAAAACGGAAGCCCTGGGAGGAGAAATGACTTGCCCAGGGTCATACACAATACAGATCCAAACTCGGGACCCCGGTGCTTAGGCCCCTAGCCCTGTCCCCGCTGAGAGGCAGGGCCCTGACTTCTTTTGTCTCACTGAGCCCTGAAACAGGCTACGTGTCCCTGGACAATGCGGACCACCCTGTGAATAGCTTGTGCATTTCTCTTGGTCCCCGAGTCAGTTCCTGGAAGGTTCTCATTGACAGCCCTGAGTAGCAGTGACAATCACTTGCTTCCAGCCAGCTTCCTCTGTGCTCAGAAAAGCCCCAGCAGTTTACCATTTACTTCCCAGCATTGTCTCCGAAGCCCAGAAAGCTTGCTGTGAGCTTATAGCTTAAAAAAAAAAAAAAAAAAAAAAAAAAAACCTTCTGTGAACTGGGTGAACTGGTTTGAATAGAGGCAAGCCTGTTCTTGGAAGGTTTGAGTCGGATTTTTTCCCCTCTGACATTTGTAAATATGAGCAACCATGAAAACCACCATTCACTTTGTCAAGAGGCTGTAATGTTCAGCCCCTCGTGCCTCGAAGGCACTCCAAGGCTATACACTTTGTGTTTTTGTATTTCTGGCCTTCTGGTACCTAAAGTAACTGTCCCTCACCCCAGCACATCATAGAAGTGCTATCATTAGGTCTTTGTGTAAGGTGGAACAAATTGTAGTCCCTTTTTAATATATAAGGATGAAAGAACAGTTAAAGTGATTTGCCCACACAAGATAGATGAGTGAGATAACATGAACTCACCTCCCAATCCCGGTCACTTGACTAATCCCCTGGTTGGGGGCGGGATGGTGAGGACTTTCCACCCAATAAGGAGGCCCTGACTCCCAGCAGGCCCTAATTCCCATTCCTGGAGGTATCTATTCTTGAAATTTCTGAACTTGGTTCTTCTCGGATTTGGAGGGATTTTTTTTCAACCAAGAATTTAATGTAGAAAGAAGTTAATGTAGAAACACAGGATATTGCACTTACTGTTTCTTGAGCACCTTCTTTGTGCTAAGTTTTTTAATTCAGACATTCCTGGGTTCAGATTACTTAATCTCTCGTCCTCTCAATTTCCCATCTACACCAGCAAAAATTGAAAATAGCACAAATAAGGTAAAGAGTACCCATGCCATGCAATCATAAGTATCTTTTCTTTGCAAGTAATATAGTTTGAAATAGGAAATATGAGCTCTTTTTTTTTTTTTTTTTTTTTTTAAATATGAGCTCTTAAAAGAGATTTTGTCCTGGGACTTTCAAGAGATCAGATCCCATTACAACACAATTCAATTGGTCTGTCTTCAATATTTCAGCAAACCCATATTCTGACACCAAAAAAACCCTGGTTATTACTCAAAATAAAAATGGGTTCACCCAATCCCCATCTGCTATAATGGGACTTGACCACTTGACCAGTATTTCCTTTTTCTTTTCCCTAGTATCCCACTTATAAAGAATAATAGGATTTTAATGAGTGTTAATAAGATTTAATAAGATATAATAAGAATCATTCATTTCTTCCATCATACACATTGTAAGAGTGCTGTGTTGGATCCAGAAATGTTACTAATTACTTTGAAACTGTTGTATGGTTATGTTGGGGAAGATCACTATGTTTCTTCTGAAATATTGAGGAATTGCTCATGTGGGCATGGTGTTAGCACAAGCATTAGAAGTTAATCAAGAGAGATCATTTTGACTCATGCAGCACTCACCAGGAGTACCAGAAGCAAAGTCGTGGGGCACCTGAGTGGCTCAGTTAAGCGTCTGCCTTCAGCTCAGGTCATGATCCTGGAGACCCCGGATCTAGCCTCACATCAGGCTCCCTGCACAGTGAGAAGCCTGCTTCTCCCTCTCTCGTTCCCCCTGCTTGTGTTCCCTCTCTAGCTGTGTTTCCCTCTGTCAAATAAATAAGTAAAATCTTTAAAAAAGAAGAAGAAGGAGGAGGAGGAGGAGGAGGAGGAGGAGGAGGAGGAGGGAGAGGAGGAGGAGGAGGAGAAGGAAAGTCATCAATTGGATGTTTCGTCAAGGGCCTGTGGTGTAGTCATCAGTGCAAACCCAAGTCAAAAGCCCCATTCTCATCTGCTGATCTAGTTTCTTTTGTATTCTCACTTTTCTCAACAGGCCCATTAAAACCGGCTGTGTCTGTGGGTTTAAGAAAGAAGGAAACATTGTGTAAATCTGCAGACTCAATGCCAGAGAAATACAGGATTACCCTTCAGACAGTAAAGGAAACATCGGATTTCAGGTGGGGCAGAGGTCATGTGATCCGAGGATTGCATGCTGGTGGTCTGAAGGCCTACAAAAGCATTCCCACTGTTCCAAAGATGGCAAACAAAACTTCCAGGAAAGTGGTCTGTGGTCCCACCTTTCCCTTCCATCCACTGCAACCCCTTACCCAAAGGCCTCTGTGTAGCTCCTGGCAGTCTAGTCCCTAGTCATAGGAGGAGGGAGGCAGTATTCTGAAGATTTTACGTATGCATTTTATTTAACCTCACAAAACCTTTCTGAGGTCAACACCATTATTTTTCTCTATTTTGCCCTTTTGCCCATGAGGAAAGTAAAGCCCAAGGAGGTTAAGTAGCTTGCTCTTAACACAGAGCTAGTACATGGGGAAGCTGAGACTCCCCCCTGAGCCCAGGCAGCCCTGCACTAGCTCACCTATTGCCCGGTGAACATCTGGTCTCAGTCAGAACACTCCAGTGTGCAGAAATCATAATCTCCCGCAAAAGAAATAGATATGAAGAGGTTATTGGAGAAATACTAAGGACAAGAGGAGCAGGGAGGATGGAAACTAAACACCAACCTGATATTGCTTCTACCCTGCTTAAATGTACAGGCCAAACCCCTGGGTTGGTTGGAACAGCCTTTCAGATCCATCTCTGCCCATCCTGCCCATGCCACTATCCTGTGCCCAACTGAGGTCACGTGGTTTTCCAGACACTTCTCACTTCTCTGTCCATGCTCATCTGCATCTTCAGGGGTTCTTCTTCTCACGGGAATGCCCTTCCTTCTCCATCCACCTGGCAACCCTTACCTAACCTCTTTTGACTCCCTCTTCTGACTACCTAACCTCTTCTGACTCCTTTCTGCCCCTACCACTACCTCCAATGGATGCCTTGCCCCCACAAAAATGTTCCTGTCACTCAGCTTACCCTCAGTCCGTGTGGCTCTGGATCATATCAGTGGTCACCTTATCTTTCTCGGCTACTGGACTGAAGCTAACTTTTGTCTCTGAGTCCTTAAGAGAGTGCCTGCCTTAATCATTGTACCAGTCCCTACCCCTTCTTCTTTCTGGTCAAAGGCAGAAGGTTAGGGAGGAGTTATAGGGCCTATGTGTTTAAATAAAATCAGACCTCTCTCTCAAGAGATGAGGCCTAAATGTCAGCAGACCAGAGGAAGGCAGAGGAAGAATAGCAGGAAAGAGCCTGACCATTTGAAAGTAGAACCTGGACTGACAGGGGAGGCAGAGGAGAGGAAGGGTAATAGTCCTTCCCTTGCCCTCAAATTACTGTGTGACCTCATAGCAGTCACTTTCTCTCTGGCCTCAAGTTCTTTACCCATGCAATAAGTTCTTAGATTTGATATTCTCATACACTCTACCAGCTCTTCAATTCAGCACTACTCTCAACCTATTGACCAAATTCATCTTCTCAAGGGGGAGCATACCACATTATCCTCAGAAACTTATAAAGTTTCATGATAGCAACTGCATTAACTGCAAACTCTTCAGCTGTCCCTTCCTGGTTCTGTGATCAAGCCCTAATGGGCTGTTCCACTGTCCACACCTCAAGCCCTCTACCATCACCACCACATGTACACACACACACACACACACACACACACACAAGGCACACAGAGCTTCCAGCACTTTTTGCTTCCAGCTTTTTCACATTTAGTTTCCTCCTCCAAAAATACTTTCCTGGGCCCATTTCCACAAATGTGGATTTTACCTGTCCTACCAGCTCCCTTTCAAACAATCTTCTTCCTGTTTCTCCTTCCCTCCAAGCCTTCTCTGTTGATATGAAAACAATCACTCTATCTTCTAGAACATGTACATACTTGATTGTCTCATTGCATTGTAAAGGTTTTTTTAAGTGTGTTTGATCTCTCCTTCTCAAACATAAAACCCTCTGTAGTAGGCTCCCTGTGTTGTTCATTTCTCCTCTCCAGGAACCAAGGCAGAACTTAGGACTTAGGACCAAATGCTATCCAGTGCGCTAATAAGCCTTCATCTTAGCTAGAAAAGCAACACAATCGATACCTTTCTTTTGAAAGATTAGTCATGTTATCTTAGACCATGAGTCTGGGCAGAAGCTAGGAGGGATGAGAGGGAAGGAAAGGATGATTTTTCATGTATTACAGTGTGCCCTGATATGCACAGATCTAAGCCATCCCATATTTAACATGTATAAATTTTATAAATTAGGTAAGGATAGAGTTCTACTATAGCAGTAGACACAAAATTAAAGCATTGGTTACTTTGCCGCTTCATATCACATAAACTCTGAAAAGAACACCCAAGTTTACCTTTTTCTAGGAAAAACTAAGCACAAGTGACAATTTTAATATTGGGTATACCTGCTTTATAATTGAATTTAGCTCTCTTCCTAAGACTGTGTACCAGTGCATGAGGCAAACATGACCTCTGGCGAGGTCAGATAAGCATCAGCCTTCTGTAAAGAGATAAAACTTGAGGTGGTAAACAGTAGTGGTAGACTTTTCATACAGGCAGCATTAAAGATAATGAAGCCATTTACAAAAGGTTTGTTTAGGGGCACCTGTGTGGCTCCGTCATTAAGTGTCTGCCTTCGGCTCAGGTCATGATCCCGGGGACCCCGGAATCGAGCCCCACATCGGGCTCCCTGCTCAGTCAGAAGCCTGCTTCTCCCTCTCTCACTCCCCCTGCTTGTTTCCCTCTCTCGCTGTGTTTCTCTGTCAAATAAATAAATAAAATCTTTAAAAATAAAAATAAATTTTAAAAAAGATTTGTTTACTCTTTGTTCTTCACACCTCATGTACAATGGGAAAACTAATCTCAACGTAAA
>PITA01020287.1:0-35271 GCA_004023965.1 Spilogale gracilis
GGGAGGAAGGAAGGAAGGAAGGAAGGAAAGAAGGAAGGAAAGAAGGAAGAAAGGAGTAGGCCCTTGGTCACTGGAGTGATTTAACCATATTGTACAGTCTGTTGAAAAACTGAATTATCCTAGCTTTAAATTCTGAAAGAGGTTGCAAAATTGTTGTAAAGATATAGAATGCAAAATAAAGTAGCCTGTTCTGAGAAACTAGAAGATACTTTTTGGGGAAGACTCATGACTAAGGAAGTGGATGACAGTATTTTGCCAAGTGGTGCTCAGTGACTAGCATCACTTGCAAGCAAGGATAGCTCACACTGAATGGAGTGATTATTCCCCTTCTCCACACCTTACTCCCTACCCTGATGGTGCCTTTTCGAAAGATAAGGAAATGAAGGTAGGTCAATGTAGGGTACTTGATGTAAAGTTGACGTTTATGTAAGAACGCATTTAAATCAAGCCTATTCTTTTTTAAAGACCTAACTACATTTATTCTTTTTAAGTTTTTCTTTTAATTCCAGTTAGCTTACATACAGTGTAATATTAGTTTCAGGTGTACAATATGGTGATTCAACAAGCCCATATACCACCCTGTACACAGCATGACAAGTGCACCGTTTAATCCCCATCAGCTATTTTACACACCCTCTACCCACCTCCCCTCTGGTAACTATCAGTTTGTTCTTTAGAGTTAAGAGTCTGTTTCTTGGTTTCTCTCTCTCCCTCTCTCTTATTTTTTTCCCCTTCACTTGTTTGGTTTCTTAAATTCCACATATGAGTGAAATCATTTCGTCTTTCTCTGACTTGTTTCATTTAGTATTATATTCTCTTGCTCCATCAATGTGGTTGCAAATAGCAAGATCTCATTCTTTTGTGGCTAAATAACATCCCATTGTGTACCATATCTTCTTTATCCATTCCTCAATCGATGAACACTTGGGTGGCTTCCATATCTTGGCTATTTTTTTTTAAGATTTTATTTATTTATTTGACAGAGAGAAACACAGCCAGAGAGGGAACACAAGCAGGGGGACTGAGAGAGGGAGAAGCAGGCTTCCCAACGAGCAGGGAGCCTGATGTGGGGCTCGATCCCGGGTCTCCGGGATCATGACCTGAGCCGAAGGCAGTTGCTTAACCAACTGAGCCACCCAGGCGCCACTATATCTTGGCTATTTTAAATAATGTTGCTATAAACATTGGGGTGCCTGTATCTCTTTGAATTAGTGTTCTCATGTTCTTTGGATAAATACCCAGGAGTCCGGTAAATGAATTGTAAGGTATTTCTTTTTTATTTCTATTTTTGAGGAATCTCTGGGCTTTTTTCAGCAGTGGGTACACCAGTTGGCATTCCCAACAGTTTCTTTTTCTCCACATCCTCACCAACACCTGTTGTTTCTTGTGTTGTTGATTTTAGCCGTTCTGACTGGTATGAGGTGATATCTCATTGTAATTTCGATTTGCATTTCCCTGATGATCAGTGAGGCTGAGAATCTTTTCACGTGTCTGTTGGCCATCTGGATTTTTTCTTTGGAGAAATGTCTATTCATATTTCTGGGCCTCAGCTTGCAAGTAGGTACAAAATAGCATCTATCTCATAAGGCTGTAGTGAGGACTGGATGAGCTTTTATGTGTAAAGCCATTATAACACGCCTGGCCCTATTAGTGAGCACAAAAGGTATAGCATCATTATTTTTAATCAGGAAGGTCAGAGAAAAAGTAACATTTCAAACAGTCCTTAAGATATGAGCAGAGAGTTCATCAGAAAAAGGAGGAATATATGGTAATTCCAATTACCATTTACATGGTAAATGGGATATATAAAAATAAATCAAGCTACTTACCTAAAAGCAAAATTTATAAATAATGGAATATTGACACCAAAGAAAAATTTTGCTTTCTTCGATGATTATTTTTAACAGCTATATTTGCCCTTAGATGTGAGTTCTATTACCCACACCTTTCTAGAATTTACTTATCACAAACTGTAGTCTGACCTTTGATAAAACTTTAAACTGACAAGCAAACCAGATTTTATTAAAATACAAGGAGGTCAAGAGTTGGAGAACATTAAAAGAGGATCCTTGTTTATATCTCACCACTTATCTTCTGTTTAAGGAAAATAAAATCAAAGGCTGTCAATCCAGTCATTGTCTGTTGCAAAATCAAAGGAAAATTTAGGCTGGGAATTTTATCGCAGTAAATAAATCAAAGGCAACTTCAAATTAGCTGAAACATCAAATCCCCTTTTCTTGTATTACACATAAATGTAAACATCAACTTTCATGTCCTTATGGGATCACACTGCCTTTACCAATATAAAAGTGTTTGCATCATTGAAAAATGCTGCAAAATAATTAATGAGTTTGGGGCAATTTTTGAAAACTTTTTTTTAAATATTTATTTATTTGACAGAGAGAAACACAGCTAGAGAGGGAACACAAGCAGAGGAACTGAGAGAGGGAAAAGAAGGCTTCCCGCCGAGCAGGGAGCCCAATGCGGGGCTCAATCCTGGGTCTCCAGGACCATGACTTGAGCCGAAAGCAGTCGCCTGACCAACTGAGCCACCCAGGTGCCCCTTTGAAAACTTTTGATAATGGATACCTTCAAATATCCACAAGAAGAAAAAGTATATATATAATAAACTCTCATGTGCTTATCACTCAAATTCAACAAAGAATCAACATTTTGCCATCTTTGTTTCATTTATTCACATACATGCCCCCCCCCTTTTTTTTTGCTGGAGCATCTTAAACCACGTGATAGACATCATGTCATTTCATTGTAAATATTTTAGTTGGTCACTCTGATAAGGGTATTGTTTGTAACTTAATCATTATGCCATTAACCTACTGAGCATAATTAACAATTCCTTAATATCATCTCACAGTCTATTACAAATTTCTCCAATGATCTCAAAATGTCATTTTTTAGTTAATTTGCATCAGGAATCACAAGTTCCACCCATTGCATTTGATTATGGCTCTTGAGTTTCTATTAATTCTGTAACAGATCTTCCTTGGTTTACGATGGGGTCATATCCCTTGTATAAATGCCTTGTAAGTTGAAAAAATCAGAAGTCAAAAATACATTTCATGCACTTACCCTAGTGAACGTCACAGCTTAGCCTAGCCTACCTTCAATGTGTTCAGAACACTCATGTTCACCTACAGTTGGGTAAAATCACCTAACATAAAACCTATTTTATAATAGAGTTTTGACTGTTGCATACAGTTGTCAGTCTATCAGTTGTTGACCTTTGCGATTGTATGGCTGACTGGGAGCTGCAGCTTGCTACCCTGTCCAACGTCATGAGAGAAGATAGTGCTGCATATTACTAGCCCGGGAAAAGATCCACATTCAAAATTTAAAGTACAATTTCCGTTGAGTGCATATCACTTTCATACCATAATAAAGTCAAAAATCATAAATCAAACCATTTGAAGTTGGGGATCATCTGTACTTACTTATTTTTTAGTTCTCCTGATACAAATTGTTGGATAAACTTGGTTATTTGTCTTGAAGAGTGTAGCATGGTTGGGATTTTGATTACTTCCTCTTGGTATCATTTAGCTTGTTTCTCTCTTTTTCAATATTTTCCATAAACTGGCAGAGAGATCTTGAGGCTTCATTCAATTCAGGTTCCACTGTTTCCATGGAGAATAACTCAAAGGTAGTTCTCTGAACATCCTAGTGTATCTTGTAATTAGACACCCAATCTCTGTTCCATTTTCAGGGACATGAGAATGACAGCTGGGATCATGGGTTATCAGCCCTATCCAACATTGTGAAGTTAGCAAGCTTTCACCAAATAATTCGGTATTTATTCATGGTCATTGGTGATATTATTTCTTTAATGGTTGAAAAAAAATGATTTTCTAATTCTGTTCTGTATTTCTTACCTAGAATTATTCTGTGAAAAGGAACTTGCCTTCATAAATTATTGTCCCCCTTCACATATCATTCATGCTGGAAAATAAAAATAAAAGCTTGACTCTGATACTTCATCCATTTTCAGCAAAATATGCAGCCTACAGAGATCTTAATTCTGGCTCTCATTATCCTTTTGACACAGTCAGCACAGTCTCCAGTACCATCCCCTGCCTTCTCACACAAAGAGAGTTTCAGCATCATTTCTCCCAAGTCTTGCTCCAGACATAAAATCTGTCATTTTTCCGAGGGGCCTTGGTTCTTTTTATCAAGAAATTGTATTTTTACATCATAGACTAGGCTATAAAAGGGCTTACTGCTACTGGATTATTATTAACTTAAGACCTTTTCAGTGAGCAAATTTGAAGGAAACATTTTATGACCATGAGAAGCAATAAGTTCATATTATATTTTTCTATTCACATCTAAGACTACAAGGTTTTTACTTTGATTTTACACTTGTACCATTTTTCACACTGAAAATTTTGATTTCTTAGTTTTAACAGCTTTATTGGGATATCTTTGACACATAAAAATGTACATATTTAAAGTGTACAACACGATGTCTTGATATAGGTATATGTTGTGTAAAGATCACCGCGATTAAACTAGTTAACATATCCATCATCTCTACATAATCACCATTCAGGTATGCGGTAAGAAGCTTTCATTTGAGCTCTACCTTCCTAGTAAATGTAAATATACAGCACTGTATCAACTATTTGTCATCATGCTGTACATTAGATCTCTAGAACATATTCAACTTATGCAACTGGAAGTGTGTACCCTTTGACCAACTTCACTCCATCTCCCCCCTCCCAGTGCCTGTAGCCACTACTCTGCTCTCTGCTACTGGAGGTTGACTAGTGTAGATTCCACATATAAGAGAGATCATGTAATATTTCTTCTGTGTCTTGCTTAATTCACTTAGCATTATGTCCTCCAGCTTCATTGATGTTATCGCAAATGGCAGGACTTCCTTCTCTTTATGGCAGAATAATATTCCTTTGTGTACGATAGATAGATAGATAGATAGATAGATAGATAGATAGATAGATAGATAATCACATTTTCTTTAGCCATTGATCTTGCAAAGGACCTAGACATGGGATCGCTGGACCATATTGTAGTTCCATTTTAAATTTTTTAAAAACCTCCATACTATTTTCCATAGTGATGTACTAATTGATGTTCCCACCAGCAGGGCACAGGAGTTTCCTTTCCTTCACATCCTCAGAAGTCCTGAAAATCTTGATTTCTAATGGCAGTAATGTAATTACTCATTTGCTTTAGGTAAAATATACCCACATTAATTACAAAAACACCAATGGTAATACTGATGTTTTTAATTAATATTAATACCAATATTAATTTCACTACTAGTAATAAGGTCATAATACAGTTTAAGATTTCTTTGTGGTTCTTTCTGTCCTCATGAGATATCCCACAAGAGACATGCAAACAGTATACTGTGTTTTAAGGTTATTTGAAGTTATTTCTTTCTCTACATGCTTAAGACATCACCCTGATATAGAATTGAGTTTATTTGTTTCAATTTGTTGCCAATTTTTTATTTTTTTAAATTCCAGTTTAAATAACATACTGTGATCTATTAGTTTCAGATGCACAATACAGTGATTCAAGAATTCTGTATGTTACTCTGTGCTCATCACCATGAGTTTACTCTTCTATTTTTCTTGTTTTTATTCTTTTTTTTCCAAAGATTTTATTTATTTATTTGACAGAGAGAGAGATCACAAGTAGGCAGAGAGGCAGGCAGAGAGAGAGGAGGAAGCAGGCTCCCTGACGAGCACAGAGCTGACGCGGGCCTCAGTCCCAGGACCCTGAGATCATGACCTGAGCCAAAGGCAAAGGCTTAACCCACTGAGCCACCCAGGTGCCCCTTGTTTTTGTTCTTTTTTGATAGTAGTACTATCTGGGGTTTTTTTCCCCTTTCTCCATAATTTTACTCTTAATCTCCTTCACCTTTTTTACTTATCCAACCTCCCACCCACCTCCCCTCTGGTAACCATCAGTTTGTTCCCTACCTTTAGGGATCTGTTTTTTTGCTTGTCTTTCTTTTTTCTTTTTTGTTTCTTAAATTCCACATATGAATGAAACTATATGGTATTTGCTGTTCTCTGACTTATTATACTTAGCATTATACCCCCAAATCCATCCACATTGTTGCAGATGACAAGATTTCATTCTTCTTATGGCTGAGTAATAGTTCCTGTGTGTGTGTGAGTGAGTGTGTGTGTGCGTGTGTGTGTGTGTGTGTGTATAAATATATACCACATCCTCTTTGTACCACATTCATCTATCAGTGGACACTTGGGCACCTTCCATAATTTGGCTATTGTGAATAATGCTGCTATAAACATAAAGGTGCATGTATCTTTTTAAATTAGTGTTTTCATATTCTCTGGGTAAATGCCCAGTAGTGGAGTGACTGGATGATATGGTAATTCTATTTTTAATTTTTTAAGGGAATCTTCCTACGGTTTTCCACAGTAGCTGCACTAGTTTGTACTCCCACCAAGGGTGCACGAGAGTTCCTTTTTCTCAACATCCTTGCCAACACTTGTTTTTTGTGTTTTTTTATTTTAGCCATTCTGGCAGGTGTGGGGTAATATCTCATGGTTTTGATTTGCATTTTCCCAATGATTAACAATGTTGACCATTTTTCATGTGTCTATTGGTCATCTGGATGTCTTTTTGGAGAAATATCTTTTCATATCTTCTGCTCATTTTTTGATTGGATTATTTGGCATTTTCGGTGTTGAGTTATATAAATTCTTTATGTATTTTGGATACTGACCCTTTAGAAACAAAACAAATGAGCAAAGAATAAAAGAGACCAAAAAAGAAAAAGACTCATAACTATAGAGAATAATCTGATGGTTGCTAGAGGGGAGGTGGGTCAGGGAGATGGGTGAAATAGGTGATGGGAATGAAGAGTATACTCACCATGATGAGCAGTGGATAATGTTTAGAACTGTTGAATCACTATATCATATGCTTGAAGTTAATATAACACTGTATGTTAACTATCCTGGAATTAAATAAATAATAAATAGATAAATACCAAAATATTAAAAAGGGATATTTAACACTCTCAATAAATAAATAAATACACAAATCAACTCCAAACCTGTCTAATATATTATATATATTACCTTTTTTTTTAAAGATTTTATTTATTTGACAGAGAGAAACACAGCCAGAGAGGGAACACAAGCAGGGGGAGTGAGAGAGGGAGAAGCAGCCTTCCCGCTGAGCAGGGAGCCCGATGTGGGACTCGATCCGGGAACTCCGGGATCATGACCTGAGCTGAAGGCAGTCGCTTAACCAACTGAGCCACCCAGGCGCCCCTATATATTACCTTTTTATAAGATGACCCCCCCACACACAAAAAAACTGAGGTAATTCCATAATCCTTATGTCCATGGTTCATAATACAACTCATAATTGTATTCACTAATTCCTTAATTACATAAATATACACACAAATACACCAATGATAGTGAACACACACACCACACTAAAACGATAGTGAGTATAAGCAGTCAGTGAATGTTACTCCTCCTTTAGAGTTTAAAAAACCGAAGTTTGGTGTGATGGTATCAACTGGTTTAATATGTGAGGTCCAAGCATTTGCTTTATAGTAATACTTTTTGGGCCATTGGATGGCCAGTCCTTGGATATTTTACTGTAATTTCCCATATGATTCCAGAGGTGATCTCGGGGCATAAAACTTCATCAAAATGATAGTAACATCAAATAAATGAATAAATAATAAAAACAAAAACAAAAAAGGGGTGCCTGGGTGGCTCAGTCAGTTAAGTGGCCAACTCTTGGTTTTGGCTCAAGTCATGATCTCAGGGTCCTGGGATCAAGCCGCACCTCAGGCTTCCTGCTCAGCAAGGAGTCTACGTGAGGATTTCTCTCCCTCTCCCTCTGCCCCTATCCCCACTCATGTGTGCTCTCTCTCTTCCTTAAATAAATAAATCAATCTTTTTTAAAAAATGACAGTAACATCCTTAGATTACATGCAAATCCCAAGAAGCTAGGGAAAGGCAAAGAACTCTTCCCTACAGGTTTCAACAGAAGGATGGCTCTGCTGATATCTTGATTCAGACTTCTAGCCTCCAGAACTGTGAGAAACTAAATTTCTCTTGTTTTAAACAAAATAAATAATTATGATTACAGTAATGTCCTTGACAGTTCAAGAAGGAGAGTTTCTTTCATTATAAAGTGGAAACTATGATCCTGAGTTGATGAATCTGGTTTCAAATCTCGATTCTAACACTTAGAAGCTCTTAAATCTCAGGTAGAAGAAGATGTGAAAGTCAAAGATACTCTTACAAGGTTGTGACCCTCAGACCTGACTTAACCATGCCGTGAATCTGTTAGACCTGGAGCTCCTTCTAAATCACACCTTTGCATTGCTGCCCAGCTTTGGTGGCATACTTGGACTTCACCTAGGTCTGTTCAGTGGTCATGTATGACTGGTACATGGTGAGGAAGGGAAGAGAAATTTGTTCTTACTGTTTTCAGATGTAGCACCTCCTACAAAAACCAACTGAAATTGTATCTGATTCAAGGTAGTCATGGATGGAAGGTCACTAAGAATCTGGATGTCCCTGTCTACCCCTCCCCACCCCCACATTGGATGTGAACTTCTTGTGTTTTGCAGAGTAGAAATTTAAGATTGATGTTCCCTGAAGAGAAACTGCAGTTACCCAGAGCTTTGAAAAAGTTCACAACATTAATTTGCAAAAAGAACTTCACAGATGTTATGCTAGCATTTTGCTTCAAACCATGGGCATAGATATTACCTAGGGAACTAGTAATTTTAGTAGATAGATACCAAAGTCACTGGAAGACAAATGATCCAGAGTCTAGGTGCAGCTATTAGAGAAGAATGAGTTCATAGGATAAACAAGTTGCCTTTTTTTTTTTTTTTTGCTTGTCAGTTGGATCAAGTTGCACCATCTCAAAAACCAGTTGCCAAGCAACAGATAAAGCTTCCACTGGACCATGAAAGATCCAGCTTAATAAATCTTTTAGCTAAAACCTCTTTCTTTGGAAATTATATTTCCCAAAATTCCCTAGGTATATAACCTGTAAGGTAGAAGATTTTTAGCTCCACAATTTATTTTCTAAAGTACCAATTCCAAATGGACGTCAATACAATGTTGTGGTTGACATTTCATTAGCCTTTAAAATGGGCTCAAGAGACCCAGCAGGAAGGAAGGTGGGCTAGTGTCCCAGGTGTTTTCTCTGAGTTGGGCTCTGGTAGAAGAAGATATTCTAGAGGTAACTCGGGATCAAAAATACATATGTATTAATGAAGACAGAGACAACCAGATTTGAAGCCGGGTTCTGTTACTTAATCAGCTCTGGACCTTAAACAAGACTTTTTAATCTATCTGAGTCTCAGATTTCTCACCTGGAAAATAGCAATCATAATAATAGAATGTGCCTCACAAGGTTGTTGAAAGGATTAAATGAGAGAATATATGTAAAATGTTTACTAGGATGTCCAGAATACAAAAACAAAACAAAAACCACTCAACAGACGTCCATTGGTATGATTTTACACTCCTGGCACTTTCCTCCCTTTGCTATTTTGGGTCACAGCTTCTAGTCCCTGACCCTCCTCCTGAACTTTCTTATTCAGCCCATTGTGCATCTGCCTTTTCCCAAGACTTGATTAATTATTTAGTGTAGAAGAAGGAACCAACTGCTTGGCATCATGAGAACTGAGTACAAACTCAGATTTACTGGGGTGCCTGGGTGGCTTAGTTAGTTGAGCATCTGGCTCTTTGTTTCAGCTCAGATCATGATCTCAGGGCCATGAGACTGAGCCCCACATAGGGCTCCATGCCCGGTACAGAGTCTGCTTGTCCCTCTCCCTCTGCTCCTCCCCCTGCTTGTGTGCTCTTTTTCTGTCTCTCTCTCTCACACCCTCTCTCTCTCTCTCTCTCTCAAATAAATTAATTAATTAATTTTTTAAAAAAACTCAGATCAGGGGCACCTGGGTGGCTCAGTCATTAAGCCTCTGCCTTCAGCTCAGGTCATGATCCCGGAGTCCTGGGATCGAGCCACGCATTGGGCTCCCTGCTCCCCAGAAAGACTGCTTCTCCCTCTCTCACTCCCTTTGCTTGTGTTCCTGCTCTCGCTATCTCTCTGTGTGTCAAATAAATAAATAAAATCTTAAAAAGAAACAACTACGTAGATTTACCTAATAGTCATCCTCTGACCTTGGAAGAGGGACTGAGCTCAATGCTCACAGGCGTGGCGCTAATGATCAGGCGCTATGAGTGAAACACCTCAGCCCATGTGAATCCCAGAGAAGGATACAGGTTACAGTTGCTGTGGCTCTAAACCCACAGAGTAAGAGTTGGATGGCACAGGCCCCTGCTTCTGCTCAGATCCCTTTCTCCTCAGCAGGGTCCACAGGCATGTCTGGATCAACGAAAGCTCTTCATCAGCAACCAAATCCGTACCCTTGGGAGTAAAGCATCTACCTTCCCTGCCACCATTCTCCTTACTTAACCAAAAGTACTTCCTCTGCTCAGAGGCAAATGGAGGGAAGCTTGCTTATACTTAGTTTTTTTACTTATTTATAGGCAGGGCAAGGTACTTCAGTCATCAGATTAGAACATAGTTTCATTAGCTCTGTTATTAAATTATATCATTTCCTGGATAAGTTCTCTGGATCTCTGTTTCCTCCTATTTACAATCAGGATTATCACATGACTCTATTGCTCCCTGCAATTGCTACCTCCCTACTATCTTAGGGTATCTTACTATGCTTTCAGTTGCTGGATTAAGAACCTATACAATGAGTGATTTTCTACGTGATGATCAATTGTGTTAGCAAGTAAAAGCACTTGACTAGATTCTAAAGTATGCTATACAGTCTTGGATATCTATTGCAATAATCCCTGACTGACTTCTCTGCCCCTCTCTGCTCTGCTTGCTACATATCCCATTTTTCTCTCCCCAGCCAGCACCAGGACATACTCCTGCTTATTCACCCCTGACTCCATAGTTAACACCACAGGGAATTTCAGCTCATGTCCATGTATGCAGATT
The DNA here is from genome assembly GCA_004023965.1 of Spilogale gracilis. Lineage (NCBI taxonomy): Eukaryota > Metazoa > Chordata > Mammalia > Carnivora > Mephitidae > Spilogale > Spilogale gracilis. The sequence continues at coordinate 11,023 of PITA01020287.1, forward strand.
CTCCGGAACCTGGTCCCATTCTCACTATCCAATCTTACCTCTCATTGAGATAGCACCTTGAAAGGGACATCTAGAAAAACTACTCTGTGAGGGAAGACCCTTGGAAAAAAGATTTCAGTTGAAATGCAAAATGGAAATAGAAAACAGTCAAGTAACTAGTGAGTGAACTTCCATGTGGGGAAAGCCAAAGCTATAGTTAAGTACAGGGAATCTGAGAAGTGGAAGGGGTAGATGAAGAAAGAGAAGTTGATGGGGGAAAAATAGGTTGACAGGAAAGAAGAGAGAAAATCAACAGAGTGGGAAGTTCTCAGAATGAAAATCAGAAAGGGCCCTTCCTGTTTTTGGAATAAGGATGATAGAACTTACTCTCTCAGGAGTAAGAGGAAGACTAATAAGATCAGAGAGTAATATAGGATGTAGATATTTAAGCTTCAGGCACTACCGTTTATGGGTGGGGGACGGTGGTGTAGGAGGGCCACCACTGAGGAGGAAAGGGGTTAGCCATCCCTATATCATCTTCACACCACCGTTGTCCTTTACAGCACAAGAGAAAATTGAGCTCAGTGTATAGCCAGGCTCCTGGTTATAACAAAATCTAAGAACTTTTAACAGACCTCAGTTCCCCTAGGAGTTCTGTGAGGGCTGAGATCAGTACCAAGGGTAAACTTATTTCTTTTGAGGGCTGGAAAGTTCTCGTCTTTATGCTTCACTTATTCTCTGAAACTCACTTTCTCATACTTTCATCCTTACCTTGTAAAAGAGGAAAAAATAAATCTGGACCCAATCTACCACTTTTCTCACTTACCCTTACTGGAGTCTTCTCTGACAGTTTTGGTAAATCCAGAATGAGGCAGAAGTAAGATAATCCTTATAGCCTAAATACTAGTTACATTTATAATGCTACGTTTCCAGTCATACATAGGAAATGTCACTTTCCCTAAAATATACAATCATGATTTAAGGAGGCTGGTTGAAAAGCTTTCATTTATAAATGGAGGTGAATCAAGAATTTGTTCACCTGTACAGAAGCAAAAGTGTTTGCATTAAGAAGAGAAGGGCTTCTAAAAAAGGGATTACAGTACTCATTAATAATGCTGGTATGCTCCCTCCCTCCAGCAAGTTTCTCCATTCAACTCTTCCATTTTTATATTAAACAGTATTATTTGTAGCAGCAGACGAGGTTGAGGGCCTGACGTATCATTCATATAAGGCAGGACTCAGGAAACTACAGTGCACTGAATTTGACGACAAAGTCATTGGCAGCCTTGGCTAAGGAACAGCATGGATGGAGTGAAGAAATGGGTAGAACCAAGCATGGGGGTACGGGGCTTGCACAGACACTACTGCAGAGGGAAAAGAACATGCTGAGTCATATAGCTTTTCAAAGTTTCGCTTTCCTCACAAGGATAACGATTAATCTCATCCGTGTCGATAATTAATGAAATAACAAATGTCAATGTGATATACAGAACCGTAGCAATGTACTTAGTGTTCCTTCAGTTATTCCTTCTCTACCATTACCTCTCACCTTTCTTTCTGGAACTCTAGTAGATCTATGTTAGAGCTTGTCCTGTTGTCATTCACGTCTCTTATTCTCTTTCCATTTTTTTTTAAACTCTTTATCGCCTTCAGTTTAGTGCTGATTTTTTCCAAACGGTCTTCCAGTTCACTTATTCCTTCTTCAGGTGGGCCAAATCCACTGTTTAAAACTTGTGATAACTTTTTTAAATTCAGTGATATTTCTCATTTCTTGACATTACATTTGGTTCTTTTTCAAGGGCATGTGCTATTTAAAAAGTATCTTGTTTATTCGTTAAGTTTAGCTTTTATTATTTTCCCTCTAATTATTTTAAATACACTTTTTAAATACATTCTTCAGGGGCGCCTGGGTGGCTCAGTTGGTTAGGCGACTGCCTTCGGCTCAGGTCACGATCCCGGAGACCCAGGATCGAGCCCCGCATTGGGCTCCCTGCTCGGCGGGAAGCCTGCTTCTCCCTCTCTCAATCCCCCTGCTTGTGTTCCCTCTCTGGCTGTGTTTCTCTGTCAAATAAATAAAATCTTAAAAAAAAAATTTAAAAACATTCTTCAGCTGGACTTGTTATCTCAGGCTCTATGTTTATGAATCCTTCTGTGGTTTGTGTCTTTTGACTCTTTTTCAAAGTAATTCATTTCTTCCGGTAGTTTGGTTTTTTCCTTCATCATGTAGCTTATAAACTTTTACTGTGTGGTCATCTTTATCAGGATTCCCCCACTCCAGTAAGGGTCACAGCTGCCTTAAATTGTAGCAGTGTTACAACAGAACAGTTTTAAATTGTTTCTATTAAAGTACTCAAGGAGCCTCATCTATTCTTGATCAATTTTTATGTTAATTTTATGGCTTGGAGAAATCCTACACAAAGTGAATAGTGTAAATTTAGCCTTCACACCCCAACATAATATTGGCCTGAAGCATCAATTTTCATGCAAGAATGTTTTCTCATCCAACCCCTAATAAAAACAAGAGATGCAGGCTTCCTTGTGCATATCTGGGATGGTGGACAGAGTGTTTCTAGTTCTTCTTTTACCAAGGGAGCAACATTTCCATGTCCTGGGGTTATGCACAGGTCTTGGTTCTAGCACTTTCCCTACGCATTGTATAGGCTGATGGCCATACATTCAGTTATTATGTAGACATTAAAATCTTAAGCCCTGGTTTGTTTATCTATTGCTGTGTAACAAACTACTCCAAAACTGACTGGCTTAAAATAAAAACAACCAGGCGCCTGGGTGGCTCAGTGGGTTAAAGCCTCTGCCTTCAGCTCAGGTCATGATCTCAGGGTCCTGGGATCGAGGCCCACATTGGGCTCTCTGCTTGGTGGGGAGCCTGCTTTCTCCTCTCTCTCTGCCTTCCTGTGATCTTTCTCTCTGTCAAATAAATAAATAAAATTTAAAAGATAAAAATAAAAACAACCTGTGATTATCTTTCATGAGTCTATGTGTTGACTGAGTTTAGCTAGGTACCTTTTCTACTCCGGATGAGTATTAGCTGGACTGAAGTCCTTGGAGGATTTACTGGAGATGAAACATTCATGATGGCTCACCCGAGATTTCTGAAAAATGATGCTGGAAGTTAACTGGGGGCTCAGCTAGGGCTTTTGGAAAGGATGCATCGGTTCTTCTCCATATGACCATGCAATGAGGCTGGCTTGAGCTTCACCCAGCAAAGCAGGTGGATTTCAAGAGGGAGCCTTCCAGGAGGAGAAAGGTGGAAGCTGTAGGTCACTTAAATCATGACCTTGAATATGACACAGCATTATTTTTCACTCTTTTTATGGGTCAAAGCAAGTAATAGATCAGCCTTGGTACAAATGGAATTTCTACTTCTTGATGGAAAGCAGGCAAAGAATGTGTGGGTCTCTTTAATCTACTTCTGAATCTTTCCCACTCGGGCCCCATCTGGTCCCTTTCCCTCAAGCCCTTCGGATCTTCTTCTCATAAACTTCCACTATAAATTTGCATTCCTTCTTTGGTTTTGGCAACTGAAAAACTAGTCTCATTTTTCCTTTTGAACTTAAGTAAATACTTTTTTTTTTCATTTTAATGTAGTCCTCATTGTTGAGTTTTTAGTTTGAGCGTAGTCTTGTCAGTGTTCTTACTGGAATGCCATATTTCTCCAACACTTAGCAAACTAAGATGTGTTTGTTAAACAAAGCTATCTCGTAGTTTTATTTTTCATAAAGCAACAAGATTTTTCTGTTACACCAATGAGGAATTTCTACCACAGAAAAGAAAGATACAACATTTGTATGTGTGTTCTGTGGCACCACAGACATACCATTTGCCTGATCTCTCTCTACTGTCTAGGAAACATTGCTCCCAAGTTGTTCATTCTCTGCTAAGCAATAGAAAGGCTGTATTCAACAATGGTACAGTGATTTGCCTCCTGTTATTAGGATTAATTATTAGAATTAGGTCAAAAGGAGCTCATTTGGGCCCGGTGGTCTTACAGAATCAGGAATCACCAGAGAAAACCAGTATGGTAAGTTCTGCCTTATAGGTGCTGAGAAATAAAGCAAAGAAATGGAACAGAGAATTCACCCTGTTTCTGGGTTCATCCAAGCTCCCATGTTCCTCTTAACTGCTCAGACTTCCAAAAAGGATGCATTTGGTATGGAGTATTGTTTTGGCCCTGCTGACAGAAGGAATCCACCTTCCTTTTAATTCCAGAGCTGTAGGCATGTCCATTTAATGTGGCTCATTTCCTTTCTAAATGGAATGAAATTTGCATTTATATAGCCCCTAACATACCACAAAAAAGCCCTCCATGACAGAAACTATTCACAAGCTTAGAATTGAAGCCCCAGCAGCAGATAGATCCATCTTCAAAGTCTTAGACCGCCTAATGCTGCCTGCTCTGAGTGTTCAAAGAGTTAGGAATAAGAAGTCTAGGAAGTAAAGCTACTTCTTCCCCCAACTATTAAGATATAGTTGACATATAGCTTATGTAAGTTCAAGGTGTACGAAGTAATGACTTGGTACATGTATATATTGTGTAACCTCTACCACAGTAAGGTTAGTTAACATCTCCATCACCTTATGTAATTGCCACTTTTTTTAATGGTGAGAACATTTAAGATCTTTCTTAGCAACTTTCAAGTATATAATTCAGTATTGTAAGCTACAGTCACCGTGCTGTATATCAAATCTCTAGAACGTATTCTTCTTGTAACTGGAAGTTATTCTACATATATGTGAAATCTTTAAAAAGTCTACATCATAGAAACAGAGAATACAGTGGTGGTTACCAGGGGTTGGGGGGGTGCATAGATACTGAGATGTTGGCCAAAGGGCACGAACTTCTAGTGAAGTTATAAGGTGAAAAGTTTCAAAGATCTAATATACAGCATGACTATAGTTAACAATACTCTGTTGTATATCTGAAAGTTGCTGAGAGTAGAATATAAATATTCTCAACACACACACACACACACACACACACACAAGGGTAGTGGATACATTAACTCAGCATTTTGGAGTATTTATGTGTATCAGATCATTACATTTGGACACCTTAAAATTGTATGTGCCAGTTGTATGTCAATATAGCTGGAAAAAAACTAAATGAAAACACTTCTTCACCTCCTTGTCCTTTTGTTCCTTTGACAAGGGGAGAAATTTAAGAATATTTTTTCCTGCTAACAAAACTGTGACAACAGCCAACTTAGTCAGCAGAAAATCAAACCTATCATTCCTTTGGTTTGACCGTTAACATCATGGCCAAACGATTAGGTTGCTTGTGTCACAGCCAATGTGGACAAGCCATATTCACATGTAAACTTTTATTAACCTGTCTATATGTTCTTGGGGAATATTAACAATGGAACACTTTGTGTCTCTATTTTGGCTTTTGGCTGACACACGAGAATAATAAATACTGCGTTCCAAAGAGAACCAAAATGTCAAAATTACTGCTTGAGAAATAGATGACCATCTTTACGAAGATACAGAGTATCAAATAAAGATGAGATTTAGAGAGAATGTCTGAGGACAATTTCTTTGAATAGAGCTGGATTGTGAACCTTGTCATCCCAAGGAGTGTATATGGTATGCCTGTCCTTCACTTCTAGCCAAGAGAGTTTTGACATTGTTCACTCCTCTTAAGGGGGACACACTGGCCAGATCTCTGACTCCCACCGGCAAAACCTGAGAACAGAAATGGGCTCTGAAGGCTGGAGCCAAAGGACAGGTGGTTGTGTTGGGACTGGTATAGTAAGGCAAAAGATGGATGAGTGTTCCCCATGGACCACCTGGGAGACCTGGTGCCATTTTAAATCCCACCCAAGGGGTTAGTGTGGAGGGGAGCTATGACCTCAGCAGAGGAAGTCCTTGTCAAGTGGACCACTAAAGGGTCAGCAGCTGAGGGGGAGAAGCCAGTCAGAGATGTGCCCACTCCACATCATAGGAAATACCATCCGATGGTCCTAGTGATGGCCCCTGGAGGACTCCAGTCCTGAATTGGATACAGGCAGCTAGTAATATTCTCAATACCTCTGGATAACCCTCTATTCTTTAGGCCCTAGGCTTGTCAGAATTGTGGATAGGGAGACAGGGGAGGAGGGAAGGAACCATGCCTTTCTTCCCTGGCTTTCTTCCTATAGAAGGCCCCCAGATTCGGGAGAGGAGGTTTTAACTGTAAGTTAGGACTGTTTAATATAACAATGCTATGGCATTCTAAATTCTGAACTGGGATTATGCTGGTAGCTTAAAGAGACTATTAGCCTTTTTTCCCTAACAGTGGACAGAAAAGTCCCAAGACTGCCTGAGTTCTTGTCCAGGATCAGAGGTGGCATTTCTCCCACTGAATAAATTGTAAAGTGATTGGGAGACAAAAACCAGCATGTTTTCTGGTTACATCCTGTATGTCCAGTTTGTTAGTACACTTTTCCACTAAGAAGCACAACTTTTGTGGATTTTTTTTTTTAGTGAAAGAGCCTTAGAGAACATCTGGTTTTCATTCTGCAGATGAGAATTCTAAAACCCAGAGGCTTAGACTCAAATGCCAAACATTCCCATGTACTAAATCACCTTGGCCAAGAACCTTTGAACTCAAGAGTTTCAGTATCTACATAGGCAGAGTCAAAATGCTTTAAAAAGAAAGAAGTAATAATAAGACTCTCTGCTTCCCTAGGTATTGATCTCAAATGATACAGTATGCATACAAGTGCTTTAATATTAATAAGAAGATACACTTGTATATGTTCGTGATTACTATCAGTGACAGACTGGGGATTAGAAGCAAAGTCTCCTGACTTTATCTGGTAGACTTTCACTTTCCTGTCCTATCTCTGTTTTGCATATTTATGATATATATGCCAACAAGGAGATGAACCATTTAAAGAATGTAGGCCTCAGTGGAGCTATTCCATTTAATTGTTGGATTGATCTGGCTGATCTGGACAAATGATCCTTTCATTAGGGTTTCTACACCTAAGGGTATAGAAGTGGTTCTGTAGCTTTAAGATAGTTATTTACATTCAGTTACATTAGAATAAAACTGTCATTTCAGCTTACCTCAGTTAATACTAGAATACATTGTGAATGTAGATCTTAGGGCTTGAACCACACCTTTCTGACTCTAGCATATATTTTACTGCATACAATCTGATAATAGTATCTTATTTATATGGGTAGTTTGACATAAAAATAGGATAAACATAGTTTTTTAATCAGGTTTTTTTTTAATTTCCTAACTTTTTTAGAAAAGATTTACTTATTTGAGAGAGAATATGTGTGCTTTGGGGGAGCAGAGAGGGAGGAAGGGAGAATCCCAGGCAGACTCCCTGCTGATCACAGAGCCTGATGCAGGGCTCAAGCCTATAACCTAGAGATAACGACCTGAGCCAAAGTTAACAGTCCACCACTTAACCAGATGAGCTGCCCAGATACCCTGAATTTCCTAACTTTTGATACTAAATTGTATATATACACACATGCATATATTAGACATATATAACATACATACATACATAAATGAAGTACCCAGACACAAATAAATGCTACACCTAGCATTTTGTCACCATTCAACAACCACCCACTGATCTGCTTTCTATCTCTGGAAAAATTCCTAATTAACCTAAGAAGTCATTTCATAAAACTTGAATATTTGGAAATGACTCAGGAAGTGCCACATAACACATCTTTAAACCTGCCAGTTTCTTGGAATGAAAACCAAAGAAACTATTAAAATTAAACTTCAGTTCACCAGGATTCAAGGACTTTTCAAACTCTGAAGTTATGCATTCCAATTTTTAAAAAACTGCAATGTATTTGTGGAGCAGTCAAATGAGTTGTTAAGAGTATATAAAGGAAGGAGAAAACATTTCTCTAGCAATATCTCATCCTTTGTGAGAATCTGGTACAGAGAAACAATCATTATGGCCAAAAATTGCCAGTAAATGTCACAAAAGCCACAGTCTATTTCTACATTGCCCTTAGCATTGATTCTACCTAGGTGAAGAAGAAAATATTTTTCCTTAGATGGTAAAAAAAAAAAATCTAAATTAAGGTACTGGGGACACCTAAAGCATGGAGCACTGGGTGTGGGGAATGGGGAATGAATCTTGGAACACTGGGAAAAAAAATTTAAGTAACAATAAAAAAAAAATTTAAAAAAATGCATATATCTGGAAGACCCACTGTAATGGCAATTAAAGAGATATGTCTATTTTTTAAAGCAAACTTTATGTTCTTTTATGGAAGAGGTTCAAGGGAATTTTCTTCTAATTGTGTTCTGGAGACCAAAAAGAAGTCATTGTTTATCCGATCTGTATCATATCAGAATGAGTCAACATAACAATTTTGCACATGGATGACATGTGGAATGGGAAAAATTAAGCATGTTTAAAGAGGAAATTGTTATCATCAAAGACATAAGGAAAGTGAAACAAGTTCTACCATCAAGTGTATGGGTAGAAAAAAGAAGTTTTTTAAAAAATGAAACTGTAGGGGCGCCTGGGTAGCTCAGTTGGTTAAGCAACTGCCTTCGGCTCAGGTCATGATCCTGGAGACCTGGGATCGAGCCCCACATCGGGCTCCCTGCTCAGCGGGAAGCCTGCTTTTCCCTCTCTCACTCCCCCTGCTTGTATTCCCTCTCTGGCTGTGTTTCTCTCTCCCAAATGAATAAAATCTTTTAAAAAAAAAATGAAACTGTAGCTTTTTAACCCAGGAAACTTCTCTAAGGATGACAAGGCATATAGTTTGGCCACAGAAGTACATTTGTTAGTCATTTTTTTCTATATCCAGGTGCAGAAAATATTTCTCTGACTTCTAAAGCAATGGAAAAAACTTGCAACCAGGTGTGTGTATGTGTGTGTGTGCATATGTGTGTGTGTATGTAGAAATAGAAATAGAGGTAGAGATAGAAATATGTACTTTTTCACCACAATGCCCATTAGCTTAAACTCCATGAAATTGAGAGTTGTGTCTTAGGTATCTTTATTTCTCTCGAAATCACACTTCCTCTCAGCCAGCACCTAACTGGGCCCATTACCAGTAAGCATTCATTAAATATTTGCAGGATAAATTTCATCTTGGGCTGTCTTGAACTACTGCCAGAGAACTACTTGTCTGAAGAGGACCTTGGCACACTGTTCAAGAGAGACACTCAGCAGTACAGATGAAGCACTCAGTTGAAACAAGTGTCTTGGGGTTCTAGTGTGAGAAACCCAGCCATAAAGATCCAGCAGGTTTGGATAAGGCAGCAGATGTCTGGAAGGTTGACTTACTGGGGCTCTTCACATAAGAGGACAATGTCTCCTATGAAGTGTCCCATCCCAAGGAACAAAGCTGAGCTTGGTACTCAAGTTGCACCCAAGGTCAGTGGTTCTGTATGAAAAGAGAGGGTACCATTTTGAATATGTGCTGGTCAAGTTGGTGTCTATACCGATAGGTGGTATATCACAGTTGTTAGAATCCAGGGCTTTGGCTGTGAATTTGAACTCTGTGATAAGTAGCACTGTGACATTGAGCAGACTCCGTAGCCTCTCTTAGCCTCAGTTTCTTTGGCTGTAAAATTGGGCCATGGCGACCACAGAATTCCGTAGGGTTGTGAAAATTACCAAAGCATGGCTTCTGCTTTCCGACAGGTTGAAAAACCCCCTCCTGCAAAAGCAAGAAGAAACTGTGAACTGAAGAAATAAAGTTATGAAAACCTAAAGACGCCCTGAGGGGCTGAGGACAAGCCTGTCATAAATGAGTGGGGGTAATGAAAAGGCAGCTTCCCAGGGCCAAAGGCGCATTGAAGGACAGCTTTAAAGTACTGTTGTTTTTATTTTTTCACATTCCCTTGAGGCTATGATTGCCTGTCCCACCACTGGAGAAATCCAGGCAGCCACGGGTCTAGGAGGGCAATATCCAGATATCAAAGAAGTTCTTCTGGGGTGAACAGCTATTGAAAACAGGTGTGGGTTGCAAAGGGAAAAATAGTAGCTCTACAGTGGAAAGAACTGATGGACCCATCCTTGGCCAAGTGATCACGGTTAACATCAACAATAATACATCATGGTTATAAATGTATCTCTGACATGACAGAGCAAGCATGGAAATTTATCTCATGGTATTTTTCCCCCAAAACCTATAACCCCATCCTAATTTTGGAAAAAAAAAAAAACTTCAGGGAAACTCAAATTGAGGGACATTGTACTAAGTATCTGACCAGTACTCTTCAAAACTGTCAGTCATAAAAACGAGTCTGAAAGCACTCACAGATCAGAGGACATGACAAAGAAATGTCATGTGGCACCCAAGATTGGAGAGTAAAACAGAAAAAAAAAGTCATGAGTGGATAAACTAGTTAAACATGAACAAAGTATGTAGTTTAGATAACAGTATTGAACCAATGTTGATTTCTTGGATTTGACAAATGCACCATGATTATGTTAGATGGTAATGAACGTCAGGGGAAGCTGGATGAAAGACAGATGGATCTAGATATACTGTACTGTCTTTGCAGCTTTTCTGTAAATCTGAAATTATTTCCAGGGGCGCCTGGGTGGCTCAGTGGGTTAAGGCCTCTGCCTTCGCCTCAGGTCGTGATCTCAGGGTCCTGGAATTGAGGCCCGCATCGGGCTCTCTGATCAGCAGGGAGCCTGCTTCCTCCTCTCTCTCTGCCTGCCTCTCTGCCTACTTGTGATCTCTCTCTCTGTCAAATAAATAAATAAATAATATTTTCAAAAATTATTTCCAACTTTTAAAAAAAAATTAAGCGAAGCAGGTTTGGGTGACTGTGCTATTCTTAATAGTCACTTCTCTGCCCCCATGCCCTACAAACCCCCAGGGCTAAAGGAGAGTGCCTCATTCTGATGCTGCTTCTTTGTAAGTGTTTACTATTGAGTTCTCAACAAAAGATATCAGCTGATGGAATAGCGGCATATGGGGTTCAGCAAAAGTGGTTTGTCAAGTTCTATTGCTAGAAATAATAAACTAGGTTGTTTGGGGCCTACCCTCCCACTGAGGACAACTACAATACTGAACAAGTATTGAAACTCAAAGGAGATTTGCTCTGAGTCACTGGAGAGCTACAAAGGGAGTGAAGAACGGCAAGTCCAAGAGTCAAGAGAGAAGAAAACTCAAGAGAAATGAACTTGGCATTTGAAGCTTCATTTGTACTCAGGCCAGTTTTCAATTCAAACATGGTAACTGAAAGGCTGTGACACGGAGCAGAGATTTTAGAAGACCCTTGGTATCAGGTAGACAAAAATTGGAATCAGGGATTGCCAAAGAAGGGGAGATGCTGATGAACACTACAGGTTTTGTAGTTCTGATAACAAAGGACTATACTCAGTAGTAAACATAAATCAGAAATAAATCAACCCTCCTAAAGTTAAAAGCCCAGGGAAATTTCTCCAAAGAAGGTATACCAGTGGACAAACAGTTATATGAAAAGATGCCCAGCATCATTCATTATCAGGGAAACGCCAATCAAAACCACAACGGAATATCACCTCACTCCCGTTAGAATAGATGCCATCAAAAAGACAAGGGATAGCAAGTGTTAGTGAGGATGTAGAGAAAGAGAACCCTTTTCACTGTTGATGGGAATGTTAATCAGTGCAGCCACTATGGAAAACAGTATGGAGGTTTCTCAAAAAATTAAAAATGGAAGTACCATAAGATCTAACAATCGCACTCCTGGGTACTTATCCAAAGGAAATGAAATCAGTATTCCGAAGAGATATATGTGCTCCCGTGTTCCTTGCAGCATTATTCACAAGGCAAGATATGGAAACAACTTAAGTATCTGTCAATGGATGAATAGAGAAATTGTGATGTATTATTCAGCCTTTAAAAAAAGGAAATCCTGCCATTTGCGACAACATGATGAAAATGGAGGACATTATACTAAGGAAATAAGCCAGACACGAATACAAATACCATATGACATCACTGATATGGTTTTCAGGGACTATGGAGTGGAGATGGTGGGGAGATGCTAATCAGAGGGTGCAAACCTTTCATTAAAAGACGAATAAGTTCTAGACATCTAATGCACGGCATTGTAATTATAGTTAATAATGTATACTTGAAATGTGCTCACCACCCACACAAAAATTGGTAAGTATGTGAGGTGATATATGAAGATTAGCTTGATTGTGGCAATCATTGCACAAGATATAAGTATATCAAGACACCACATTGTACATCTTAAATGTACACAGTTTTTATTTGTCAATCATCCTTGAATAAAGCTAGAAAAAAGTGAGGTCTCAGCAAGACCACTAATTAAAGATCAACTTAGAAAATCAAGAGTAGTTTCCTATAGCAGCGATAATTCACTAGAAAATAGGATAAAAATAATGTGCCATTCATAATGGCAATAAAATATGTGAATTGAATACATAAGACTTCGGTGGAGAGATCATTGAACTATATTACATGACCTGAAATATTTCAACTTTATACAGAGATATTTCATTTTCTGGGTTAGTCAACTTCATATTGCAAAGAAGTCATTTCTTCCCAAATTAATCTATAAACGCAGTATACTCTCTACCTAAATTATAGCTGGGTTTTTTTAAGGAACTTGATAAAAATTATTTTGAAAATTATATGAAAGAGTAAATAATGCACAAAAAGTAGGGGCGCCTGGGAGGCTCAGTCATTAAGCGTCTGCCTCTGGCTCAGGTCATGATCCTCGGGTCCTGGTGATCGCCCCACATCAGGCTCCGGGCTCGGCAGGAAGCCTGTTTCTCCCTCTCCCACTCCCCCTGTTTGTGTTCCCTCTCTCATTCTCTCTCATTCTCTCTCTCTCTCTCTCTCTCTCTCTCTCTCTCTCTCTCTCTTTCTCCCTGTCAAATAAATGGACAAAATCTTTTTTAAAAATTCACAAAAAGGTATTTAACTTTGAAAAAGAAAAGCCAAGAAGAGGACTTAGCCTAGCTAAGATCTAAAACATCCATCATCTCATAGTAATAAATACAGTAAGACATTGGCCAAAAAACCAAGCAGATAGACCAGTGGAACCAAATGGAAACTCTAGAGACAGACCCACAAATGTATGGAACCACAAATTAATGGAGGAAGGAAGAACTGCTCTTTGTGTGGCCGCAGGGAAAATTGGCTTATTATACAGAGAAATACAATGCTGTATTTCTATGCATCATATACAAGTGGGAGCTTGAGCTTCATGATAGATCCTAGTGTGAAAAATTAAAACTATGAAATAATAGAAGACAATGTAGGAGATTATCTTTGCGATGTTAGGGGGAAAGCTCAAACAAAAGAGCATGAGTATAAATGCAGAACTTCAATTACTTGGATTATGTCAAAATTTTGAAGTTCTCCTCAACAAAGAACACCATGAAGAAATCTGAGGAGGTGAAAGGTGAGCATAGGCTTTAAAGGGTACTCTAAGGAACACACGAGTGTGACTACATCTTTTAGTTCAAATATCTTAAACCAGAATGGATCTCTCTGCTATTATCTAAAAAAGTTTGTACACTTGTTGAATACTTCCAAATGGCATACGAGCTAAAGGCTTCATGAGAAATTAAATGGCAATATGATTGTTTCTTTTTAAGAGATTTTAAGATCATTAGTGATTACAAGTGGAAGAGAGGGAACTTTGAAAATATCTAAACCTATCTTACCAATTGACAAAGAAAAAGAAGCCCAGAGACATCAACTGACTTACCGAAAGCCAAACTTACCTAAGCCAAAGATCTCAGGATCCTGGGATGGAGCCTCACATTTTAGCTTTGTCTTCTGGTAGAAATTATAAATGCAAGGGCAAAATCTAAAAGTCTGCATGTTCAGGTCTTTATGTCTTAAAAAATCATTCCACGTGGGATTTTGTAAATTTGCTCAGCCATTTGGCAACCAACTAAGGTCCTTTTAGCACACCTTCAGAATAAACAAGAAATAAAAGGGAAATGAGTTACCCCATAATATGTCCCTGTACGTTTTTCTCAACAAATGAATAAAATCATGTCTCATTTAAATTTTAAAAGCAGCAGAAATGAATACAATATATTAGTGTAATCACACAGACCCACGGGCAAAGGCAGAGTAGCAAACTGCATCGTTCACTTATGGGAGCCTGAGGAAGCACTTTTTCTGTAAATTCAGTGATATTTCTCCCTGCTGAGAGAGAGAATATTGCCTAAGAGACAACTTTTAAACCCTGAGAACTACTGCTGAATGCCCAGAAACTGTTGACATCCCCTTCCCAGAGCTTCAGTAAGTTTTCATCCATATTTTCTAGATGAAATCAATTTCAGTGAGAATATTCATAGTGTTCAAGCATTTAGTATCCTCTTAAACTACATGACCCCCAACTATCTCACAATGACCACCACTCACTCACTGAGCTTAACCCCTAAAGATGCAACTGGAAGGCATCACTTGGGTCTTGCTGTTAAATCATAGACTCACCGAGTCTGTAATTGGTATCCAGCCATCCCATAAGTCTCTCTTATGAAGCTTGCACTTTTCCACATATGGTGGGTTGGATAATATGACAGAAATTCAACTATATAATCAACTTGAGACATAAGTATTGGTCTAGAAATAAAATTGCCCTATTATGTTTGCTGGTAGTATTAAATGTTTGCTGGTAGTATTAAAAAGAGAAAGCATTTTCCTTCTTCAAGAAAAAAAATTTAAAATAATTGTACTAAAGAGCAGAAAAATCTGGGAAGACAGCAATCATGGCAATGACGTCACTTCTGCATCTTTTCAGCTTCTCACATTAAAAATGACAGAATTGGGGCACCTAGATGGCTCAGTGGTTAAGCGTCTGCCTTTGGCTCAGGTCCTAATCCTAGAGTCCTGGGATCGAGCTCTGCATCAGGCTCCCCATTCAGCAGGAAGCCTGCTTCTCCCTCTCCCACTCCACCTGCTTGTGCTCCCTCTCTCGGTCTCTCTCTGTCAAATAAATAAAATCTTTAACATAGATAGATAGACAGATGATAGATAGATAGATAGATAGATAGATAGATAGATAGATAGATAGATAAAAATGACAGAATAATGTTGGCTAATTATATTTAAGTAAAAAATAAAACATTTAGAAAGTGAAAAATTCTTTTCAAAGAAACTACAAAAAAAATGTCAGAATAATAGAGTTTTCTCTATAGAAACCCCTGGACAGCATTTTCAAACAAATTAGCTGATAAGCTATCCACAAGAATCTGAAGATACAAGCAGGTGGAGGAAAAAAAATCACCAGTAACTCTGAGACCTGCTTGGTATCAACTTATGAGAGAAAGCAGAAAGAAATATTGCCCCTCTGAAGGACCAAAGAATGCCAAGCTAGCCAAGGTGCCCCCCTGAAAGCAGGACAGATGGAAGCAAGGATGTCAGCTGAAACTGCAGACATTTGTGCACTCCGAGAGCAAATGAGGGCAGGGACCCCTGGTAAGAGCACCCAAGGGGCCAGAGCAGCTAAGACCATATGGACTCTCAGAAGTGATGGGCCAGTGTTCTTTTCCATAATGAGGTCCTGCAGTCTAGAAGAACTACTGGAATGAAAACAACAATGAGCAGGATGGGGGCAACAGATTCGAGAAAGACAGGTTCAGGTAAAAAGGGGGAGAGGAACAGAACCAAGAAATTACAAAGAGCAACTACCATGTTCTTGAACACTATATAGGACCAATACACAGGGAGTTGGGTGAAGCCAGAGAAGCTATATAGAATCCCACCTCCTGCTGACTATTTGTTCAAAACAATTAATTTCACATAAAGATAAGTAACCAGGAGTTATCAAAGCCACATGCCATCAAAAGTAAGAAATGCCATTATACATTTCAGAGGGGCTCCTGGGTGGCTCAGTTGGTTCAGCATCTGCCTTGGGCCCAGGTCATGATCTCAGGATCCTGGGATGGAGCCTCGCATTGGGCTCTCTGCTCAGCGGGGAGTCTGCTTCTCCCTCTCCTTCTGCCCCTCCCACCACTCATGCTCATGCTTTCTCTCTCACACTCTCAAATAAATAAAATCTTTACTTTAAAAAAATGAAGATGAAAAGA
Source organism: Spilogale gracilis (assembly GCA_004023965.1). NCBI lineage: Eukaryota > Metazoa > Chordata > Mammalia > Carnivora > Mephitidae > Spilogale > Spilogale gracilis. The sequence continues at coordinate 27,027 of PITA01020287.1, forward strand.
GAACAAGGAATGGAATAACATCATTATAGAAAATGTAATGACCCCAGAAAGACATACGCATAGAACAGGTCAAAACCTTCTAATTCAAAATAACATAAAGGCTTTAAGAAAAAGATAAAGCACATGAAAAGATTAGAATCAGGAAAACACAGAAATAAAATTACAATTCTATAAAGAATTCAAAGTAAAAGAATATTTCAAATATAAAGGCTAAATCAAAAGGAAATCAAGAATGTTATTCATTCACCATGCATCATACCACACCACAGGTGAAATAGAAGGTGAACAGGAAGAAAAATTTGTTTGCAGAAATGAATGAAGAGATAAAAAGTGTTTGAGAGAAAGTGTCAGATATTAAAGATAGGCAAAGAACGTTTAACACTAATAGAGTGTAGGAATTCCTGAAGAAAAAAACTCAACAAACAAAAAGGGTAAATGATGCAAATATTATTAAGAAAACCTTACTTCAATGATACTGTTTTAAAGTTTTGAAACTACATACTATAAGAACACACTACTTATCTAAGAATACTGACTGAGAACAGCTGACCAACACCAAGGCATTTTTTTAAAGATTTTATTTATTTATTTTTGCATGAGAGAGAAGGAGAGTGAGTGAGTGAGCACAAGTGGGCAGGGGGCTGCATAGGGAAAGGGAGAAGTAGGGAGCACTGAGCAGGGAGCCTGATGTGGAGCTCCATCCCAGGACCCTGAGATTATGACCTGAGCCAAAAGCAACCACTTAACCTACTGAGCCCCCCCCCCCCCAGGTACCCCATACATTACTAGAGTTGAAATAAAACCTTTTAAACACTTTTGGTCATATAAGCAAAAATAGCCTGCGAATTTTAATGAAAAAAATTGGCTTATATATTCAATACCCATGCTTTCAGCCAGAAGAAAATAGTGTGATATAGTTAATGTTCTCAAGGAAAGATATGAGGCAAGAATTTTATATCAAGTAAAATTGACTTTCCATTATAAAGGACAAAAACTGTTATCAACAAGCAAGAGCAGAGAATATTGTCCCGAGGAGCCTGCCTGAGAAATCTGCTAAACTTCAGATAATTAAAATAACTAGAAAAATATTGATATAAGGACTGTGGATGAGAATTTGGTACATGTTCCTGGTACATTGAAGACTAAATGAAGTTTAGAAGAAAGAGAGTATTATGTGTAACATCCATATGCTCAGATAATATGCATATAGTTCAACTATTAAAGAGGAGGAGGGAGAGCAAAGGGGAAAACAGGCAAAAACTGTTTAAATGTTTTTGGCAATTACATTGGTGGTTGAGTATTCGTATTATTATTTTGAGACTTGCGTGTGTGAACTGTGGGATAAAGAAATTATGGGGCATTCTATTCTATTAATTTCCTGTGTCCACAATTCTCTGGGTAGAAGAAAAGAGACAAGATATAGTACAGGACAGTTGGTTAAACGGCTGCTTCAAGTCCCACATCGGGATTCCTGCTCGGCGGGAAGCCTGCTTCTCCCTCTCTCGGTCCCTCTGCTTGTGTTCCCTCTCTAGCTGTGTTTCTCGCTGTCAAATTAATAAATAAAATCTTTAAAAATATATATATATGTATATATATGTATATATATGTATATATATGTATATATATGTATATATATGTGTATATATATATATATATATATATATATATATATATATATATAGTACAGGACAGGTTGGGGGGAGGGGAAGATTATATTCCTGAATTTGAAATAAATATATCAGTAAGATCAGATCAAGTATTTTGACTTTTAAGAAACTGCAAGAGGGTTCCCTTTCTCTACATCCTCGCCAGCATGTCTTGTTTTGTTTATTTTAGCCATTGTGACAGGTATGAGGTGCTATTTCCTTATACTTTTGGTTTGCATCTCCCTGATGATGAGTGATGTTGAGCATCTTCTCATGTGTCTGTTGACCATCTGGATGTCTTTGGAAAAATGTCTATCCATGCCTTCTGACCATTTTCTAACTGGATCATTCACTTTTGAAGTGATGAGTTTTTAAGTTCTTTATGTATTTTGAATACTGACCCTTTATCAGATATGTCATTCGCAAATATCTTCTCCCATTCCATAGGTTGCTTTTTAGCTTTGTTGATTGTTTCCTTTGCTGTGGAGAAGTTTTTATTTGATGAATCCCCAATAGTTTAATTTTTGCTTTTGTTTCCCTTGCCTCAGGAGACATATCTAGAAGGAAGTATTATGGCCAATGTCAAAGAGGTTACCACTTGTGTTTTCCTCTAGGATTTTTATGGTTTCAAGTCTCACATTTAGGTCTTTTATCCATTTTGAATTTGTTTTTGTGTATGATGTAAGAAAGTGATCCAGTTTCATTCCTTTGCATGTTACTGTCCAGTTTTCCCAACACCATTTGTTGATGAGAATGTCTTTTTCCCGTTGGATATTCTTTCCTGCTTTTTCAAGGATGAATTGACCATCTAATTGTGGGCTCATTTCGGGTTTTCTATTATGTTCTATTGGTCTATGTGTCTGTATTTGTGCCAGTACCATATTACTTTGGTTACTATAGTTTATAATATAACTTGAAGTCTGGAATTTTGATGCCTCCAGCTTTGCTTTTCTTTTGCAAAGTTGCTTTGGCTACTTGAGGTTTTTTGTGGTTCCATACAAATTTAGGATTGTTTGTTCTAGCTCTGTGAAAAAAATCCTGTTGGTAGGAATGCAAACTGGTGCAGCCATTCTGGAAAATAGTATGAAGATTCCTCAAAAAGTTAAAAAATAGAACTACCTTATGACCCAGCAATTACACTATTAGGCACCTACCCGAAGAATAAAAAAACACTAACTCAAAGAGATATATGCACCCCGGTGTTTATAGCAGCATTATCTTTACTAGCTAAATTATGGGAACAGCCCAAGTGTCCATCAACTGATGAATGGATAAAGAAGATGTGGAATATACATACAGTGAGATATTTCTCGGCGATTAAAAAGAATGAGATCTTGCCATTTGCATTGACATGGATGGAGCTAGAGAGTATTATGCTAGGTGGACTAAGTCAGAATAAGACAAATACCATAAGAATTTCACTAATATGTGGAATTTAAGAAACAAAACAAATGAGCAAAGGGAAGAGAAAGAGAGGCAAACCAAGAAATAGACTCCTAACTATAGAGAACAAACTACTGGTTACTAGAGCAGAGGTGTGTGGGGGGAGTTAAATAGATGGTGGAGATTAAGAAATGCACTTATAATGAGCACCAAGAGTTGTATGGAAGTCCTGAATCACTATCCTGTACACCTGATAGACAGCTGTCAAAGACTACAAGGTTCAAGTCAAAAGGATTCAGGAGCTAACTTGAGGAAGCTCCCACTGCCGAAGATGGCACAGTTTGAGTCTCAAAGAGTAGTAATTGCAACTAATTGAAACCCATCAAATACCTATAAATCCGTGACCATATAATAATATTTTTAAAATGTAATCTGTCACCTTTGTATGATGAGGATAACAGTGAGCTAATTCATTGCCATGAAATTGTGTAAATGAAATGAAAGAATCAAGTATTTATCCTACCTTTCCTATATGAACTGTACCACTGGGTAACCAAAGAGTAGATAATAAGTATCTCTTTGTAAAAGTATTCTAATTAATCTATGAAAAAGAAACAACAGAGTAGCACTGTTTTGCAACCTCATTGAAATTAATGTATCCAGCCATTGAGAAACAACTGTTAACATCATAACAACACAGAAAACCCTGTATCTCCTAAAGAAAGATTGCACAGTCCTCTCTGGTTTTGTCAAAGGATTCAAGCTGAATCTGATCAAACCTTGGAATCCACCTGCCAGTTGGTAGGAAACATAATGGACAGAGAAACATATTGACCTTGTACCACAAGTGTGTGCCATCCCAGTAAAACCAACAGTGTGTGAAATTATATGTGTCAAAAGAGGTAAATTGTAGCAAAACTGAGGGGGCACCTGTATAGTAAAAGAGACTTTAAAAAACATATTTTTTGTTTAATGGGCAAGAGGAAGCTATAGTTTCCAGGCATGCCCAGTTACATAATAAAACCACAAATATTTGCAAGGAAGGATTAATTACTATGAGAAGTAAGGATAGTGGTTAGTTTTGAAGGCAAAGAGTGTTGAAGGGGAGTTTCAAGGGGTGACTGGCAAACTTCTATTTCTCGATCTAGTTAGTATTTAGAATCATGTTTACCTTATAACAACCCACTAAGGTGTGCATTTGTTTTGTGTGGCTTTCCATATATGTATTTTGTTTCACGATGAAAAGATTTTAAAAGTAGTGTGCACTATGACTACCAACCTTGTCATAGTTTCATTACCAGTCTCCTCCCCAACCTCCTCTCACCCCTACACTTACACCATTATTGAGGTCCACCCAACAGGAAGTCTCTCTGAACTTTCAGATAATAGAGCGATTGAAACTGTGTAATTTATTCTACATGGAATTTTGATGATGTTTATTTATGGGATCTAAAAGTTCATTATAGACCATTGCCATTACAAAAACAGAGGGGCTTGGTTCAATAGAGATTTTGAAAACATGGTAGAAGGGTTCAGAATAGTGGGAAGTGAAAGGCATTAGTTAAGTGAACTTTCCTGACAGGCTTTGGATTCATAACAGTGATACATATGACATGTTCCCTGGTTCTCCTGAGACCAAATTGTGGGAACATTTCCTCTTTTGCCTCTACCGGGACTGAATCTGATTTTTCTGTTTGGGGTAAGAATAGCAATAAAATCTGAAAAGCCTGTCTATCTTGAAGACAAGTCTAGACAAGTGATTAGGTTAAATGCCCCCAAACATTTCACGATAGTAATATAAGGCGACATGCTAGAGAGGCATAAAGAATAATCCTATTATATTTACATGCAGGTATTGCCCTTGGGGCTGCCCTAATTAGTCCCGTTAATCACCGCGGCCCTTTCAGCGCTAAGCTGGTGAAAAGCTAAACCTAATTAATATTCTCTATGGCCAAGCAGAGTTCCGGCCACAGCAGAGCCTAAGCGCACAGCTGTCAGGGAAATACTGCTGCATTATTTGTCCTTTCCTTCCATTGTCTCTGCTCAGCTCTCCTCTTCCCAGATTACAAGCATATAAGCAACTTGAGGACGAAGACTGTGCCTCATTCATCTCTGTAGTCTGTCTACACTTGGAGCACCGAGCTGCGCAGAGCAAAGACGAGGCATTACCCATTCAATCCCTTTGTTACAGAGAAAAAAATGATCTGTTGGGCAATTTTAAAATTAAACTAGAAATGTGTTTAGCCTTCATTTTTCTTATTTTCCAATTGAGTTATGATTTATGTACAGCGATACATGCTGATTTTAGGACTATAGTTTGATGAGTTTTCATAAATGCATAACCTGAACATTAGCAAGACTCCCCCCTTCCCACTGCCCAGTATTCCCTCATGCCCCTTCCAATTAGTAAGCACAGGCCCCCGGAAGCAACCTGTATTGTGAGTAATATTGTCATAGATTATTTAGACTTATTCTAGAACTTCACAATATGAGTGGAATGATAGAGTATGTTTTCTTTGCTTCTGGCTCTGTCACACAGCATGATGTTTTTGACATTCATCCATGTGTGTATCATTCTTCTTTATACTTAATTAGTAGTCTGTTGTGCAAAGAAAATACGATTTGTTTTATCCATTTGCTTGTTATGAACATTTGGTTGTTTCCAGCAAAGGCTAGAATGAATAAAACTGCCATGGACATCCTCAAACAAGAGTAGATACCTAGGTGTGGGATTGCGGGGTCATTGGGTAGGTGCACATTTTGCTTTATAAAAAACCACCAACTGGGGGCGCCTGGGTGGCTGGGTCTTTTGTCGTTTGCCTTCAGCTCAGGTCATGATCTTGGTGTCCTAGGAATCAAGCCCCACATTCAAGCTCCCTGCTCTGCAGGAAGCCTGCTCATCCTCTCTCACTCCCCCTGCTTCTGTTCCCTCTCTAGCTGTGTTTCTCTCTGTCAAATAAATAAATAAAATCTTAAAAAACAAAAACAAAACAAAACAAACACCAGCCAGTTTTGTAAAGTAGCCATATCAGGATCAAGTTTTCATGTGCTTATTGGCCAGGTGACTATCTTCCTTTTTTGAATTATCTGTTAAATCTTTAGCCCATTTTTTTCAGTGTTCCAAGATTCATTCTTTATGCCCCACACCCAGTGCTCCATGCAATATGTGCCCTCAATACCCACCACCAGGCTCATCCAACCTCCTACCCGCTCCCCTCCAAGACCCTCAGTTTGTTTCTGAGTCCAAAGTCTCTTATGTTTCATCTCTCTCCCCGATTTACCCCACTTCCCATTTCCTTTCCTTCTCCTACTGTCCTCTCTATTACTCCTTATGCTCCACAAGTAAGTGAAACCATATGATAATTGACTTTCTCTGCTTGGCTTATTTCACTGAGCATAATCTCTTCCAATCCAGTCCATGTTGCTACAAAAGTTGGATATTCATCCTTTCTGATGGAGTCTTTAGCCCATTTTTATTTCATTGTTTGTCTTTTTATTTTTGGAGTTTTAAGAGCCCTTTATAGATCTTGGATGTTAGCTTTTATCTGATATATGCTCTGTAAATATGTTTCTCCCATCTGTGGCTTTTCTAAACATTGGATAACCCGAAGTTCTTAACTTTGATAAGTCCAAATTATCCATTTTTTTCTTTTATGGTTTGTACTTTCTGTGTCCTAAGAAATCTTAGCCTATCCCAACATCACAAAGGTATTCTTCAGCTGTTTTATTCTAGAAGCTCTACTGCTTTTTTAAAATTATTTTTTCAGTGTTCCAAGATTCATTGTTTATGGCCCACACCCAGTGCTCCATGCAATATGTACCCACCACCAGGCCCTCCCATCCCCCCACCCCCTCCCTCCAAGACCGTCAGTTTGTTTCTGAGTCCAAAGTCTCTCATGTTTCATTTCCCTCCCCGAATTACCCTACTCCCCATTTACTTTCCTTCTCCCACTGTCCTCTATATTACCCCTTATGCACCACAAGTAAGTGAAACCATGTGATACATGACTTTCTCTACTTGGCTTATTTCACTCAGCATAATCTCTTCCAATCCAGCCCATGTTGCTACAAAAGTTGGATATTCATCCTTTCTGATGGAGGCATAGTATTCCATTGCATATATGTACCATGTCTTCTTTACCCATTCATCTGTTGAAGGGCATCTTGGCTCTTTCCACAGTTTGGCGATTGTGGCCATTGCTGCGATGAACATTGGGGTGCATATGGCCCTTCTTTTCACTACTTCCGTATCTTTGGGGTAAATGCCCAGTAGTGCAATTGCAGGGTCATAGGGTAGCTCTATCTTTAATTTTTTGAGGAATCTCCACACTGTTTTCCAAAGCAGCGGTACCAACTTCATTCCCACCAACAGTGTAAAAGGGTTCCCCTTTCTCCACAGCCTCTCCAACACTTGTTGTTTCCTGTCTTGTTAATTTTGGCCATTCTGACTGGTGTAAGGTGGTATCTCAGTGTGGTTTTGATTTGAATTTCCCTGATAGCTAGTGATGATGAACATTTTTTCATGTGCCTGTTAGCCATTTGTATATCTTCTATGGAGAAGTGCCTCTTCATGTCTCCTGCCCATTTTTTGATGTGATCATCTTCTTTTTGGATGTTGAGTTTGAGGAGTTCTTTATAGATCTTGCCTATCAGCCCTTTGTCTGGAGTGTCATTTGCAAATATCTTCTCCCATTCTGTGGGTTGCCTCTTTGTTTTGTTGACTGTTTCCTTTGCTGTGCAGAAGTTTTTTATTTTGATGAAGTCCCAAAAGTTCATTTTCGCTTTGTCTCCTTTGCCTTTGGAGACGTGTCTTGACAGAAGTTGCTGTGGCTGATGTCAAAGAGGTTACTGCCTATGTTCTCTTCCAGGATTTTGATAGATTCTTGCCTCACATTGAGGTCTTTCATCCACTTCAAGTTTGCCTTTGTGTGTGGTGTAAGAGAATGGTCTAGTTTCATTCTTCTATACGTAACTGTCCAATTTTCCCAGCACCATTTATTGAAGAGACTGTCTTTTTTTCACTAGATATTTTTTCCTGCTTTGTCAAAGATGATTTGACCATAGATTTGTGGGTCCATATCTAGACTCTCTACTCTGTTCCATTGGTCGATGTGTCTGTTTTTGTGCCAGTACCATGCTGTCTTGGTGATCACAGCTTTGTAATAAAGGTTGAAGTAGGGTAACGTGATGCCCCCAGCTTTGTTTTTCTTCTTCAA
>PITA01020288.1:0-35273 GCA_004023965.1 Spilogale gracilis
GTCCTCAGACTCCTTCAGCTACACCAGTGAGTCTGACTCTCTGCGGGTAGAAGACTTAGACAATAACTCACTTATCCTGAGTTTTGGCCACGTATCCATTCAGTAAAACTTGCTCAAGCCTCTGTTTTGGCCAGTTCCCTCTGCTTCACTCTTGGCTGTCGGCAACCCAAACCCTTTATTTATTTGAAGAGGCCCCTGGCTATAATCTGTGCCTCCCTCTTGCCTAACCATAGTATTTCTTAACCATGGCCTGGACCCAAGCCCCACCCCTCCACCCCTAAACAACCCTAACATTCATTAACGTGTTTGTAAAAGGCCACTGGGGAATGCCACTGCCCACATAATAGAATCCATCCTCTAACTCAATGTCTTCACCTAGGTAAGGAGCAAGTTCTTTTCTTTTTTTAAACATTTTATTTATTTATTTGAGAAAGGGAGCACACACAAGCAGAGAGTGGGGCAGAGGGAGAGGAAGAAGCAGATTCCCCAGGGGAGGGAACCCCACGTGGGACCAGATCCGAGGACCTTGGGACCATTACCTGAGCTGAAGGTGGACGCTTAACTGAGCCACACAGGCACCCAAGAAGCAAGTTCTATGCATACAAAAGTCCCCAGACCCAGAGCCTTGTCTTCAGATGAACCTGCTCCCTCCAAAGTCTGGTAGCCAATACTACTCCCTGACAGATTTATTCATGGGAGCATAGTGGAGAGGCAAAGGCCTACAAGAATCTTTGGAGCGCATGTTAATATACAAAAATTGGTACCAAAGACCCATTTCATCAGAGTTAAGAGAGAACTATGCACATACATTAGATCAGACTGTGGCTGGTCTGTTAACATCAGGAGAAGGCTAAGCCCAGAATCATTGGAGAAGCAAGTGTTAGAACACAAGAGAAATGTCTGGAGTCTGCCCATGTTTGTCTTGGTGAAATGCTAAACTAATCATGGTTTATCTAAGAGATGAGCTCTGATTTAGACTGAATAAAGGGAAAAGAGGCAATGAAGGAAATGAAATATGACAAGAGAGAAGAGACTTCACAGGAAAGAATGCAGGGAAATGGCAATCAGGGCATGTAAATTTCCCTTTGAAGAAGGGACAGAGAGTGGGAGCAGGAAAAAACCACTGGTATGAAGGGTGTTTAAAGGGTGCTCCGTTAAACAATCAACATTTGTATGGCAAATGTAATATTTTATTTTTTTTTAATTTTTATTTATTTATTTATTTGACAGAGAGAAACACAGCCAGAGAGGGAACACAAGCAGGGGGACTGAGAGAGGGAGAAGCAGGCTTCCCGCCGAGCAGGAGGCCCGATGTGGGGCTTGATCCTGGGTCTCCGGGATCACAACCTGAGCCAAAGGCAGTTGCTTAACCAACTGAGCCACCCAGGCGCCCCACAAATGTAATATTTTAAATCACCCCATCCACACTGACCTTTTGAAACTCACAAAAAGTTTATGAACTAGGCAAAAATGACCACTTTTTTACCATTTTAGAGAGAAAAATTGAGACTAAAGGAGGTGAAATGATTTAAGACTGGAGTTTCTAGTTCTTAGGTTCCAAAACCTGAAGTCTTTCAACTACTTCAGTGGGTCCCAAACAATATTCTGGAAGTCATAAAAATAAAAGTGCATTCATTCTATGTAATTTCACTTACATAAAGTTCAAGATATAAAGCAAATAAATATTATGGTGATAGAAATGAGAACAGTACTTTTCTAGAGGGGTAGAGATGGACTGGAAGGGACAGGAGGGAACTTGCTGTCCTCTATCTTGATCAGTGTGTGTAGGCTACGTGCATATGTACACATTCTCAAATCCCATCAGACTATGTATATCTGCAGCTGTGCATTTCACCAAACAAAAAGCAGTATCCAAATCACAGAACCTATTAAATTTGAAGTCTGAGATCTTAAATCATATGTTCATCCACCTATAAGTGTTAAGGCTGTCACTTATTTTGTGTCTAGAACCACTGCATAGAAAGCTCTTGAATCCAAAATCACAGCAGTACCTTAATATAAAATCTGGGTTCAAAACATTTTACAGATGAACTGAACATTGCAGTTATTGTTCATGTTTGAAATTTGCCAATAGCACAAACTGAATATATTCAAAGTACATCAGAGGAGCAAGCCCAGTGAGGAATGTCACCTGTCATGTTTTAAGATGTTGTAAAGTAAGTAGATGCATTGCTTTCACTTGGTACAAACTGCTTTTGTTTGGGGGGGAAGAGGGAGAAAAGTTGCTACTTTTACTAAGTTGGGTCCACATTCTTCCCATCACCTGGGACCTAGATTCCTACATTATAAATGTTGGTTGGAGCTGAGTAGCAGCTATCAGATATTTCTTCTTTATTTAATTAGAAACTGCCAGAGTCCCCACCATTCCCTACTGTACACTAAAACTCCCTCACCTATTTATGTGTACTGCCTAGCCCAGTGATGTTTTATAATTTCAGAATCAAACAGTGAGTAAATTGAAAACAAATGTGAATTTTTACAGATGAACTGAATGGCATTAATGATTTTTCTTGACTAAAAGTAGTTGAATAATAGGCTATACTTACTCGCAGAGAAGGATGCCATTTTCTAACCCTGTCCGAAAATCTTTATCACCAAAACTTCTGCCGGTAACTTGCTGGAAAAAAAGAGAGAAAGAAAGCATAAATTTTTCTTTTCTAATCAGGATGATCAATGATTTTTTTTTTTTAACATTTAAGAGTCTTCAAATAACTGGTGGCATTCCAAGAATGGGGAAAATCTGTTAGGTCTGAATTTCCTTTCCATGTGTAGCTTTGCTGAGATCAGCTAATCTTAAATTCAGACCATTATTCTGGAGATTTTTCCTACCCAATACCTCAAAAAATGTCTGTTCTTCCTGATAAGGATGTTACTTTTGGGGCTTAGCCACGGTAGGTCAAGATCACAGCCTCAACCCACACACTTTCAAAAAAAAGCCTGCAGAAATCTCCACCTAAGGATATAGTATCTATTTGTTAAAATATTAAGGGGGCAGAGGAAGGGAGGTACAGATACCTGACCTCAAGAGACAAACATCAAGAAAGGAATATTAGAGCCAACATCCATAATAACTTGGTATGAAAAAGGAAAATATAATCTGGAAAAGAATGACTACTAGCACAGGACTGATGACCATTCTTGATGCCTCTGGCTCCCAGTAGCCCTTTGACCTAAGTACCACGACACTCATTGGTTCATTCAGTAAGTATATTGAGTATCTATGGTATGCCAGATAAATATGCATACAATAAACCTTAAAGCAAACTCTAAAGGAGCAAAACAAAAACATTACAGTTAACAAGCTTAGGAAGGAGATAAAATGGAATCATAAAAAACACTCTTAACAAACAAAAAAAGAAAAAAGAAAAAAGGAAAAGAGAATATAGAACAGATGAAATAAACAAAAAGTAAATAACAATACTGTAGAATTAAACCTAACCATATCTATAAGTGCATTAAATACAAATGGCCTAAACATCCTCAGTTAAAAGACAGAGATTGTCATAATGGAAAAAAAGGAAGACTGAACAAGGTGCTGCCTAGGAGAAATGCATTGCAAATATAAAGATAGAAGTAGGTTAAAAATGGAAGAAATCAATAAGATAACATGATGATGTTAATTTTTAAAAGCTGGATATTAATATCAAACAAAGAAACTTTTAAAACAAAGAATAATACCAAGGACAGAGAAAGTCATTTCATAATGACACAGGGTTTAACTAATCAGGAAGACAAAAAAAATCCTATACATTTTTACATCTAATAAAAATTTCAAAATACATAAGCCAAAACAGATAGATCTGCAAGGAGAAATAGACAAATTCACAACCAGAGTCAGAAATATATTATCACTCTCCTATAACTTATAGAACTAGCAAACAAGAAAATCAATAAGGATATGGAAGACTTGAACAACACTGTCAACCAAATTGACTTAACTTACACTTCAACAATACTTCACCCTACAAGGGTAGAATACATATTTTCCTTCTTAAGTTCACAATGGACATGTATTGAGATAGACCAACTTCTGGGTTGTAAACAGGTCTCCACAAACTTAAAAGAATTCGATTCACACAAAAAAAGCATGTCATCTGACCACAGTGGAATTAAATTAGAAATTAACAACAGAACTATCTCTGGGGAAAAAAATCTCCAAATACTTTTAAACTAAATAACACAATATAAAAAACAACCCATGAATCAAAGAAGAAATAAAGAGAAATTAGAATATTGAAAGAATATGGCAATATGAAAATGTATGGAAAGACACTAAATCAGTATTTTGGGGAAATGCTTAGCACAAAACACCTGTATCAGAAAAGAAGATCTCAAATCAATGAATTTTCCTTCTACCTTAAGCAAATTCAGCCCAAATTAAGTAGAAAAAAAAGGGGGAAGACTGTATCAATTGAAAGCAAATTAAATAGAAAACCAAAAAGCAATAGAGAAAAATCAATGAAATCAAAAGCTAATTGCGTGAAACCAATAAAATTGGGAAACATTTTGCTAGGTGATAAATCTTTAGCTAAGAAAGCAGACAACCTTTGGTTTTTAGCCAAAAAAAAAAAAAAAAAAAGGAAAAAAAACACATATTACCAACATCAGGAATGACAGGACATCATTACAGACCTTACAGATGTTAAAATGATAACAGGGAATATTATAAATAAATTCAGCTCAATGTATTTACCAACTTAGATGAACTGGGTAAATTTCTTGACACAAACAACATAAGTTCACTCAACAAAGAAATAGGTAACTTTCCCAAAAGAAAATGTCAGTCCCAGAAGGTTTATTTGGTAAATGACAACAAATATATAAGGAAGAAATAATGCAATTCTACACAAACTATTCCAGACAATTGAAGAGGAAAGCATACTTCCCAATTCATTCTATCAGGCCAGTATTACCCTGATTCCAAAACCAGACAAAAATCTTACAAAACAGACAGATACATATACATGTACACACATGCATACACACATACAGAAAACATGACAACACATTATCTCCTCATGGTGGGAAGCAGGTGTGATTTTTATTTTCTTCTTTAAATTCTCCCTATTTTCCTAAAACTTTCCTGAAAGAAAGGAAGAGAAAGGGAGAAAATAGGGGGGGAAGAAAAATAGTCCTTTTTTACTATCTTTCCATTATTACTTAGGGGAAGGTGAGAAAAATGGATAAAAAGTAGTTTGCATTTATTTAGCTTTTTTCCTTAAATAAAGAAATTAGGAAATATCTCCTTTAAAAAGCTGATTTTAGGGGTGCCTGGGTGACTCAATTGGTTAAGCTCAGGTCATTATCTTGGAGTCCTGGAATCGAGTCCCAGGATCAAGTCCTGCTTCAGGGTCCCAGCTCCGTGGGGAGTCTGCTTCTCCCTCTGACCTTCTCCCCCTCATGTTCCCTCTCTCTCTCTCTCAATAAATAAAATACATTTTAAAATGTTAAGATTTTAAATGCAGACTTTAAACAATTTAGTATTTTCTTTCTTATTAGTCCTAACATAATATAGGTTTTATTTAGTTATTTATTAAGCTATTAGTCCTAATTTATTTTCTCAAAGCACCACTAATATTATCTATAAAACTAACCTTTATTCACCAAGAAGTGGTTAGAAGATTTTGAAAACATCTTTCTGCAGGTCTTTATATTTTTGCTAAAATTATTATGTTCTAGCACCAATGGTGCTTGAGGCCCAAGAGGGTTTACCTATATCTATTACAGAATCTCTGGCCAAGGGGCACCTGGGTGGCTCAGAGGGTTAAGCCTCTGCCTTCGACTGAGGTCATGGTCTCAGGGTCCTGGGATCAAGCCCCACATTGAGCCCCACATAGGGCTCTCTGCTTGGCAGGGAGCCTGCTTTTCCCTCTTTTTCTGCCTGCCTCTGCCTATTTGTGATCTCTCTCTCTGTCAAAAAAATAAAATCTTAAAAAAAAATCTCTTGCCAAGATAACCCAGGCCCCTCTCCATTTTTTGAGCCATGATGATGGGCAGGGTCTAGAGACAGACACACAAATGAGACATGATCACTGCACGCAGAAGGCTTATAGACTTCAGAGGAAAACAGATAACTAAACTCATACCATAAATGTAAGGTAAAAGGACTATTAAGATTATAAGAAAATATCGGTGTTTGAAGGACCACTTAAAATACTCATATACTATTTAAAACTTTATTGTACATGATGCATAGCCAGTAAAAAAAAAAAAAATTCAAGTAGATTTAACAGTCCCAAGTCAGCCTGCTAATTAACATTCTCCAAGGTGTAATATGATTAAATTCAATTTCCTAGACTGCCAATTCTGGAGATGGGCACAGGCACCATGCAAATGGAGGAAGGTATTCATTTCTGCCTCTGTTCTTCCTCTGCTTCCTTCCCTGCTCCTGTGTCCATTCGGTCCCAGCATAGCCTTCTCATTGCTCTCTGCTGACCCTAGGCCATCCGTTCTTCCAAGCTCAAGTTATTTAGTACAGAGGCATCTAGATCTTGGTTAAAAGGGTGAGAGTAAAAAAAAAAAAAAAAAAAAAAAAAAAATGGTTGACAGTTCAATAGACTTCAGAAATTCAGCAAGGACCATGCCACTGAAGAGTTATTTCCTTAGACTAGTAGCAGCAGCATCTTCACCTGGAATTCATGTTAGAAGTACAGACATACCAGTCTTCCTACCCTCTACAAGATCTACTTAATAAGAACCAGCATCTGAAAAGATCCCCATGTGATTCACATGCAAAGTAAATTTTACAAAGCCCTGATACCTAGCATAGAAAGTAAGCCAACGGTTCAGACTCAGAAAAGGAGGACCGTCCCCTGAAATCAGGATTCTGGATGTCCTGTCTCAACATCTTTATGATGTGTTTATAATGTCACACATTGTATGTTTTAACTCTAAAGTCTGTTAGTTACTGTTCTCTTCATGACAGCATAAGTCACTGCTATTAAAAAAACAATATGGCTGCCAAGAATCAATCACCATTACCAACAGTCCATGAGCAAGGGAAGTGAAGAATAACCACCCAAACTCTTCACTAACCTTCCCACCTGGATCCCCACTAAGGACTCTCAGTAACCTATTAGACAAGGGGCTGGCCAAGCCATGAGTTCTTGGTAACTCTCCAAGGGCACTGAGCAGGATGGGAAGATGTAACAAAACTCTTAAAGAGTGTGTGATATGGGGACCTGGGAGTGGAATGGGTGTGGAAAGAGCCCAAGTTCAGGAGAAACCCAGGGCTAGCAGTGGAAGAGCATCTTGAAACATATCATTTCCCCTAAATCCTGCTCTCCACACCCTGCTGATCCTCACCCATCTGATCAATTAATATCCTTATAGCTCCATCCTTGTAGCTATTCAGCTTTGTCAGGCTTGACCCATATCTTTCACACCCAATCACACCCACCAACAAATTCTGTTGATTTTCCCTTCAGAACTTAGCCAGACTCCAACCACTTCTCACTGCCTCTACTATACCACCTACTCCAAGCCACCATCATCTTATACCTGGATAAGGCTCTTAACTGGCCTCACTGGTTCCACCCTTGCCTCCCTTTATTCTCAAAAGAGTAGCCAGGGTAATCTCATAAAGTTAGATCATGCCACTACTCCACTTGAAGTCCCCCCAAACCTCTCCATCTCACTCACAGTAAAAGCCAAAGTTCCTATCATTTCTTAAAGGCATTCACTAGAAAAACAAGCAAGCAAGCAAGCAAACTAACTAACTAACTAACAGGAACATAAGGACCAAGCCACTGGACACCACCATGATTTCAAGAGTGACCATAGTGAACTTGGGTACATCTCCCCATTGGAAGGGATCCTCAGAAGTACTTACGGTGGCATGGATGTCACCAACCATCCTTTGTGTGTCTTTCAGAAAACCCCAATATCAGATTTCTTTCCTTGCTTTATGGTTCAGGATTAGTTCCCTTTCATTACTATCCAAAATATTCATTATTTACTGCAATGGAGGAAAATGCAGATTAAAATATTCAAGAATGGGTAACTTACCAGAACATTGATAGTTTTAAAGGAAAAGAAACACTTTCATCTACTTTGGCAATTAAACCAAAGCAGAAGCAAGAGGCCATCACAATATGTCATCACACTATTTTTATGCAACTAATTATTAAGTAAGCTCATCTGTATTTGATTTCCTTCTCATTGAACTAAGAAGGTAATTATGTTTAATTGTGAGTCTGTTCATGTCAATGGCACTGCTCTAAACCACTGAAATAACTGAAATATGGAGGACTTAAAAAAAACAATCTAATAAAAAAAAACGCCACAACTTCATGGTAACATTTTTATGATGTGTTTATAATGTAACACATTATATATCAAAATGCTACACTTTGCTAATTACTTTGTTAACCACTTTATTAAGTAATTGCCATGAATAGTCAAAGACTGCCAAGAATCATTCTCTCAGCCTGTTCATTATCATTTATATAAACTATTTCAAAAATATTTTCATTAATCTCCAGGTTTTTTTTTTAAGCAATCTGGTGGACAAACTACAGTCCACCACTAAACTGCAGGTCTGAAGAGGATTTTAAATAAATGCTGCAAACCTTATTATAATGATCTTAAGAGGAAATTGTATTTCCTGACAAAATGATGGTCCCTGGACTCAAGCAACTGAAAAAAATATGGAATTTAATACATTTTGACTTAATCTTTGCAAGACATGGATATTTTCTCTAAATTGTACAAAAATAGTACCCTTCATATTACATTTTTATTTTGTTTATTGCCTGACTCCACCCCGTTAAGGTGAGAGTGGGAAATTTTGCTTGTTTTCTTCACTGTTGTATACTCTGTGCCTAGAAAAGTACTTGGCTCATGGTAGATATTCAATAAATATTTGAAGTAACAAAAAAGAAGGTATACTTTCAGAAGGTTGTGATTTCCTCCTATAAACAGTAAATGACAAATAATACCTCTTTAATATTCACTGAAAAGGATTATTTGTGGCTCATTATACTCCCTACTCTTCTGATCATATTTGACTTATTTAATAAAAGGACATTTCTGCATATTTTTACACTTAAACTGTAAAATAAGCAGAGCAGAATTGCTCTTATTTTTCACATTTACTGAGAAATAAATCCATTGCTATTTCTGTCTCCGTCATGAGGTTGCTAGAAAAATCAATTCAAGTTTCTATGGAAACTCTTCATAAACAATCATAAATCATACTCATCTGAAACTAGAATTAGCTATCAACCAACCAATCATCTACTGAATACCCACTTCGTGCCAGGCAATGTAACAGATGTGTGTGTGAGACCAAAATAATAAAATCTGTATAGTAAAATTCCATAATCTGGGGGGAAAGATCAAACAGTACACAGCAGGTATTAGAAGGGAAATAAGGACACAGATCTATAAGAGCAATTAACACAAATTGCATGACTGAAGGAATAGTTGCATGATAACAGTTCACATTCATATACCAACTGCCACATGCCCTCTCTGTTCTAAAAGCTTGCCAATTATTTTATTTAATCCTCATAAAAACCTAGTGAGGTGGATCTTATTATTAGTAGTAGTTCCACTCTAAAGTCAAGGAAATCTAGACACAGAGAGGTTCAGTAAAGTGCCCAAGGACAAAAAGCTAACAAATAGTACAGCCGGGATTGAACCACAGGTATGTGACTGCAGAGTTCTTATTCCTAAGCACAATTCTGTGCAGCATCTGAGCAAAGGAATGAACTCTCTCTCTGCGCAAGATAGTCAAGGAAAACCTTTGAGGAGCTGACATTTGAGTGGGTCCTGAAGGGTAAGAGGGATTCCCCAAAGGAAGGAGATGAAGTAGGGCACTCGCAGACATAAAGACCTGCACAAAGGTTTCTTTGAGCAAAGAGGAAAAGTTCTAAGGGCTGAGCACAGCAGGGAGACAGGCAGAGAGGGAGATGGTGGGAGGGCTTTGAGTGCCAGCGTGGGCATGGCCCAGAAGTAAAGGATCTGTGTGTCAGAGCTATGGGTTGACCTTGATTTGGAAAAACAAAACAAAACAAAACAAAACAAAAAACACACACCCCAGAAGATGGGGGCAAGGAAGAGATTCTTTGGCAATCATTCTCCCCACTAATTCCTCATTCCTAAAGAGATAGTCCAAAAATGACATTTTGCTTGTTGCTTTCAATTACTTTCTTGAGGACTCTACCATTCCCATTTGATATACAATGACCTTGCTTTTGGAATCATAGTGTGATGGAATCTGGCCAGACCTTTAGGACCACTGCCCCCAAGCCCATACGCATTCCTTTGTATATGGTTTCTACCACTATCTTTCCTTCCTTTCCTCAAAAGGAAGAAATATACCTTTTCTTTCCTCTCTCAAGGCTCTGAGTGCCATCCTTTCCCCCCACCCCCTTTACCCTATCCCTTGGCCCACAGAAATCTTCATCTCCCTGCCAGTAGCATGCACTCTCTTTTCTTAAGAACCCTGATTCAGTCCATCCCCTTCAACTATCTTGTTTTTCTCCTTCCTTTCGTGGTTCAAACTCCCTGTATGAGTATCTAGTACCCATTGCCCTTGATCATCATAAACCAGGGGCCTCCAAGCTGTCCAGTTTTAATTCCCTGAAAATTCTTATAGGGTTGGGTTGAGACCCAGGAGTCTGACTCTGAGCTCCACAAGCACAAGCTAAATCAGAAGTATGTTAATGAACTTCTATCAACCCTCAGCCTCCCTACTTATAAAACTATACTTGTACCTACTCCAAAGGTTTGCATGAAGTGTCAGTGAACAGAGTTCAATAAATCTCACTGTTGACACTTGAAACAATACTGGAATTTGACTCATTATTGATATCTCTCTTTTCAATACTCTTTAGAGGCCTTTCCTGCCTAATCTTGGATGATGCCATGCTTTACTGGTTATCCCCTTAAAGTCTCATATCACCACACTGTCTGATCCACTGAGGCATCTTCTCAGTAGACGGGCTTCAAGGTCTTAGCAGCATGAGAGCCAACCACTGCCCCCCTATTTGGACCACTTGCATCTTGTAGGCTTCCCCATGACCAGACGATCCTGCTTTTCCTTCTACCTCATTCAGTAAATAGCTCTTCACCGTTGCCTTACATATTCCTACCTCACTCACTGCCTACCTGTGCCACACAGTTCTTTTCTCCTTTCCTCACTTTGCCTTTGGCCTCTCTCTAGCCACACTCCCCTCCCCTGGGTAGTCCCATGCCTTTAAATATGTCACATACAATCAGGCATTTTTATGAGTTTAAATATCCACCTTTAAATATCTCTATCTTGCATGTGCTAATTCATACGTTGTCATTTGTGACACTGGCCCTTCTCCCCAGAAGTCAGGAAAGCAAATATTCAGCTTCTTCCTTGATATCTTTGTGTGGTTATCTAATACATGTTTCACACTTACCAAGACCAAAACAAAATTGGTGACATGGGTCCCCCGATCCAAGAGCAATGAGAAGAGTCACGTTTCTCCCTCCAAACATACTCTAGACCTGCTCTTTTCCCTGTCTCTGCGCCACCACACCAGCCCGAGCCTCCCCTGCCTGTCTGTAAGATGACAGCCACAGCCACCACCATGCTCTCTCGGCTCCCACTGTGGTCCCTCCCCAAGCTACCTGCCACACAGCATCTGGCAATGTCGCAACAGATCCATTCCGTGTCCCTTCTCACGGCACCAAAATAAGTCCAAGTCATAGCCACAACCCCTTCATTTCACAAGACAAATAATGTCCTGCCCATTAAGTGACAGATGGGACAAATAATGTCCTACACATTAAGTGACTTGCTCCAGGTCACGCGGCTGGCCAAATGCAAGGATGCAACTAGCATCCGGGCGTCACTACCCCACCGCACTGCCTTCCGAAAGCACGTCTCCTTGTGGCACATACGCCGCTGTACTCTCTTCAATAACAACTGCTTCTTCCATCCATTCAGTTTGGGTTGGCAAAGAAACAGCATAGAAGTCCAGGCCTGAGATGATTTAATCAACATGATCACACCATGATCCTTTCCAGCACTAAATCTAAGTGCTTAATATTGAGGATAATAAAATGCAATCTGCAGAATCCATTTATATTTTCAGCATGTCATCAGAAAACCAGAAGGCGGCTGTTTATAGCCACAGATTGACAGACTACTAAAAAAGAGGGAAAAAAAGATCTAATTAAGAATCCAGGCAACGCTCAAAAGCACCCTGGGAGCATTAAATCCTCTGATCTAGCCATTGTATTCTGTAGGCACAGAAAATGGGTCAGTCCAGGAACATGTGAGTGGGGTTAGCAGGACTGTGTTTGCACATCCTCAAGTTGTTCTGGCCTTACGAAGACACGGAACAGAAGCTACAAAGACAGACAACACTCAAAGTGAGCTTTACCACAACATCAAGTGTTAGTGACTGATTTGAGAGCAAAGAGAAAGAAGAGTCTAGAAAGAAAGTGGGCTAGTGGAGTGCTTCTGGGTTATGTGTGTTGTCTCCATCCCAACGAGCAGAGACATGCTTCAGCCATCGTGTTATTTTTACCTGGGTATCATGTTTTGTCTCTTAGATAAATATGGCAAATTTTGGCAAATCAGTATATGGAACTGTCATCCAGTCCTTAGCACACTGCAGTAGAGAACCTCTGAATTGGACAAATCTGAGTCCAAATTTCAGGTCTGACCCTCAGAGTTATGTGACACTGGACAAAGGGCTTCATTTCTCCGGACCTGCTCCTGTGTTTTTATAAGACGGTTGCAGGAGCCTGTTTTATGAGATTGTGAGAGGTTACAATCTGAAGTGGAAACCATCTAGTAAGATATTTAGTACTGCTTGGAGGTTCTATCACTTTTTCCCCCAAGCTTTATATCTCAGGAGGAAAAAAAAAAATCCACAACTTAAGTGTCTTAAGCAGGTGGTTGCAATTTTTGTTCAGAAATAGTGCTCAGGAGAAAGAAAATAGTTGAAGCACACAGGCACTCGGCAGATGGGTCTGGGTGTGTAGGTGCCGAGTACAAAGCCACCCAGGGAAATCAGTGTGCTGCCCTCCTACCCGCAGGGTCTGAGTTAAATGAGACCATGAGGAAAACAACTGTGCAAATCCAGAATATGACACATTTTATAAGAAAATTGACCTTCAAAAAGCCTATGTCATGAAGAAAATGGGAGGGTTGCTATTTATAAAATGAGAGACTTAAGAAACAATCAATTGCATTGTTGCTCTTGACAGAAACCCTAGTTTAAATGAAGCTTTATAAAAGACATTTTGGGCACAACTGGGAAAATTTGAATACATACTTGTCATTTAATAACACTAGGGCATTACTTCACTTTATTAAGACTGACAACGGCATGCTCATTACATAGGAGAACTTGGAGATGCATGCTAAAGAATTTAGAAGGAAAGAGGTCTGTCACCTGCAATTTATTTTGAAATGGTTGAAAAAACACATGGGGTGCATGTAGAAGTGTGTGTGTGTGCGCGCGCGCGCGCACCGCGTATATGTGCATGCACAAAGTAAATGCAGAAAATGTTTGCAATTATTGAAATTAGGTGTGGTTTACATGGGTTTCTTTGAACTAATCTATCTCCCTTCCTTCTTTTCCTCCCTCCTCCTCCTTCCTTCCTTCTTTTCTTTCCCTCTTTCTTTCTTTCAGTGTTTCAAAATATTCATAGTAAACTGTTGTCTGGGGCTAGGACTGAAAGTCATTAAGCGGTGCCTGCAGAGTCCTCCAGTCAACAACCTGACCAGTGCCTTCTCATTCATTCATTCATTCATTCATTCATTTTCCTGGAGCACTTTCTCTTATCTGTTTTCACCGATGACAGTGTACTATCAGTCACTTACCAGTTTACTACTGGTCATTTCATTTATATTCAACCCAGTCTCCCACCTGCTCACTACACACAATTGGTACTTGTCAGCCATCAAATCGACATGACAGGATGTTAGCAATGAGGATGGGAAGGAAAGGGAGGTCAAGCCCCTTGGCTTCCTGATTTGGGGCAAAGAACTGGAACTAGAGGCTCTGCCAAGTACACACAGTCCTGTGACAGCTGTAGAGCTGCGTGAAGAACTAGTCGATTTCACCACTGGGGATTCTAATACCTGAATAATTTTTAGACAAAAATCCAAAGTAACCACAAACCACTGTTGTATTTGACCAGTATTTGGCATTTAAAAGGGCATCCATGTCAAGTTAGAAAACTACTAGAATTCACCCAAACAAGTTATTAGATTACCAAATGAAAATAAAACATGGTGAAAAAGTATGAGATCTTGCCATTTGCAACAACATGAATGGACCTAGAGAGCACTGTGTTAAGTGAAGTAAGTCAGACACATAAAGACAAATACCATATGATTTCACTTATATGTGGAATATAAAAAACAGAACAGGGGAACCACAAACAAAGAAACAAGAAAGACCCAGGCTCTTAAATACAGAGAACAAACTGATGGTTGCCAGGGTGGGAGTGGGGTGAGGGGGGGGAGATGGACAAAATTAAAATAAAGGGGATTAAAAGGTACAAACTCTTAGTTACAAACTAAATAAGTCATGGAGATGAAAAGCACAGCATAGGGAATATAGTCAGTAATACTGTCATAACGTTGTATGGTGATAGTCGGTGACCATACATCTTATGATGAACATACTTATTGTGAGTAATGTATAAAAATGTCAAATCCATGTTGTACACTTGAAAACAAATATATCATGTATGTTGATTATACTTAAAAATGATGAAATGCTTATTCAACAAATAGGATGATCACATAGCCTATCCTTTAAAAAGTTAGTATGACTTGGGAAACACAACTATGAAGAAAAGCAAGGACGTAATCAAAAAATGAGCAGATGGGTATCTGGGTGGCTCAGTTGGTTGAGCGACTGCCTTAGGCTCAGGTCATGATCCTGGAGCCCACGATCAAGTCCTGCATCGGGCTCCCTGCTCAGTGGGGAGTCTGCTTCTCCCTCTGACCCTCCCTTCTCTCATCCTCTCTCACATTCTCTTTCTCTTTCAAACAAATAAATAAAATTTTGAAAGAAAGAAAGAAAAAAAGGAAGAAAGAAAGAAAAGGAAAGGAAAAAGGAAAGGAAAAAGGAAAGAAAAGAAAAGAAAAGAAAAGAAAAGAAAAGAAAAGAAAAGAAAAAGAAAAGAAAAGAAAAAAGCAGAAGGAGGAGGGAAGGAATTCTCACTGGGAGGGAGGCCAAAAAAGGGTTTCCAATGTGGTAAAGTCTACTCCTGGATTTGGATCTACTTCTTGACACAGTGATTCCAAGACTGTTCACCTTCAATAATTAGCTAAGCTCTGTGTTTGTTTCATGTGGTTTTCTAGAATTGTGTTACATTTTACAACTTAAAAGATTTTAAAGGAAGAACTGAGAATATATAGGCCAACCTCTACCATGACTCAACCTCATTTTCCTTTTTCTCTTTAGTAACTAAACCATTTTTCTATTTGGTTTACTCAGAAAATTTGGAAGTGGGGACATATCACTTTCCAAAGGTTTCTCTTTCAAATGTAACAGAAGGGCACCTCCATATAATAATATTCCTCAAGTCTACTACTAAAATGGTGGCCAGGATCTATACATGTCCTCTGCATAGTATATTTTGAAACATATATTTGGATATCACACAAAGGAGCCAATGTGCTATTTGGCTTTGGAAAATAAAAGACATATCATCTGTGAGTATGCCATGTGAATGGCATTAGGCAGACACTTGGTTCTGGGAACGGCCATAGTGCTCTCACTCTCATCTTCTATCAATAGTACTTCTGTTTGAAGCACACAGTTGTCTAGCGATACCTACTCAGCACTGGTAGGAGGCCAGAAATCAAGACAACTGGGTTGTAGCCATAGTTCTGCCAATAACCAACAGCTTCTAGCCAATCATTTCCCTTCTCTAAGAAAGCCCTACACAAATCTACAGGTTTCCTGAACCCTCCCCCACCCTAGCCTTCTGCCTTGAAATTTTGACAATAGTAACAGCAGCTTTTAAGGAAACGTAACATTTATGCCTCGGCTGCCCAGTGTGGCAGTCACGTTGTCATGGTTGATGACATAGTTGACACACCACAGGCTGTGCCATGGACGAGGGTGCCCAGCTGAGGAGACAAGTCAAGGCCAAGAGCCAGCCTGGGCTCTCTTTGTCAAACCTCACAACTCTTCGGCCACAAGAGTCACATCTTTGTAATTCACACAAGGCCACTGTCTGTACCCAAGCTCGGACAGTCCACCCTGAGAGGTCTTTTTGAGTTTACACAAAATTGCTCAAGGTGCTTTCAGATATAAGGACTTTTTTTTGTTGTTTTTAATCCCTGTTATCCAGATGAAAAAACTGACGTGCAGACCAGTAAGCAATCTGTCCAATTTGGTATAGCTGGTAGGGGGCAGAGTCAGGACTCAAAGCTGGGCAGTATGGCTCCTGAACCGTGCTCCTAACACAGTATGCTGTGTCGCCTAAATACGCCTGTGTCCCTGTCATTTTCCCCCTATTATCGGTTGAGCTGCAAATAAAGCTCTGACTTCCCATTGTCTGTGCCACCTTCTTTTCTCTTCAGTGTGCCTTTTCCCTATACTGCGGAATAAGAGAATAAACCCCCAAATCCAGAAAAATGTCAAAATGTCCATGCATCTATTATTACCATAATAGCAAGCTGGGATGTACTGGATTTTTACTCCGTATGCAAAGAATCATCACAAATACCCAAAGAATCCAAACTGAAATAATCCTATATACAACTTGACCCCATACAAAAGGAAAAATACATATCCATTAATACAGAATGCAGGGGATGAGAGGGAAGAAAGACAAGACGCCTCATTTAAGGCCATTAGGCGCTTCTACAACAAAATATTTCCATATCTGTCTTCCTCTGGTTCTTTAAACTTACAAATAATGTATTATGGCAGGAAATCTGTTCTTTTGGCTGGCTGGTGATGAAGACAGCAGGTTATAGTCCAGCCCACTAAAATGCTGTTCATCACTGGGCCTCAGGACACAGCGGTAGAATGATTGCCCCAGACTGAGGAAGCAGCTGCCATGTTGGCTTCAAGGGGAGTAAGCGTTGCCCAGGCTGTGTATTTAGCTTTCCTTACCTCCTCCTGCACAAATAACCAGCACATCGACAAGGAAGGAATCCTGTCTTCAGGGTGTTACAAAGAACTGTAAGAAAACAGTGTAACACAGGACTAGTGCAGGGCAATTGAAGAAAAAACAAGAAGACTATTCTTTATAAATCCAATAGGTGAGAGCTAGATTTACCAAAAACAAAACAAAACCAACAATGGGAACTTCTGCCTACACATCATCTTGAAAAGCAGTAACCAAAACACTGGGAAGAAGAAGAAACAAGAAAAATTTAAAAAGGTAATTGTGTTATTTGTTAGAACAAGTGCTCTGTTCTAAGAGGCCCTTGATTATATTTTAGAAGCTTTTTATAATCAAAATGTCCTCAGAGATGGCCTAGAAACAATAGCGTGCTGCTAAATGTTTAACAATTGCTTTTCGGGGGGGGAACGGGAGAGCCTTGATGTGTAGAACTTGCCAAACTCCACGGTGTAAAAATTTCCACCACTAAGCTCAATCTGATGTCACTGAACACAGTGAGGGGCAGATACCCACAACCTCTCTCCTGAGCTACAGAAACTGGCTCCAAACTACCCCTGCAAACTTGCGATCTGAATTACATAGGCATTATGAGATCATGACCTGAGCCGAAGGCAGTCGCCCAACCGACTGAGCCACCCAGGCGCCCCTGAATATAATATTTTAAATGTATTACCATTTCTAAATATCCATCGATTAGAGAATTTATCAAATAGTAATTGAAAGCAAAGCATATGACTATGTAAAAATTTAAATGCTTCTAAACTTGCATATACTCCAACATCTTCTAGCACACACAACTATTACGATGATATAAATCTATGGTGCTTTCAGATACCCAGTTCCAATTTTCTGGTTACAGGTAAGCAAAGCAAAAGGTTGCCACTAAATTCTTGAAACTTGGAGCTGTAAAAATAATCCAAAGTATAGGTCTTTTGCAAGCATTTAAATTCAAGTATAAGGATTTTACTTTTGTTCTCCTGAAGTAAATGTTTCTGAGTTGTGGAACAGAGCTCAGGTCCTCAGAAATTTGTACCCTCTCTCATCCTAAATCTGAAGATGTATTTCTACCTTTACCTTTTATAGGAGAGCCAAGAATGATGGCTAAGCTAGTCATTGTTACCAGATCCCTTCTAGCATACAGCAATAAAAAAATGTTTTAGAAGATTTTATTTATTTATTTGAGAGAAAGAGCTCACGAGCATAAGCAAGGCAAGTAGCAGAGGGAAAGAGAGAACCAGGCCTCCTGCTGCGCAGGGAGCCTGATGTGGGACTCGATCCCAGAACCCCCAGATCATGGCCCTAGCCAAAGGCAGACACCCAACTGAATGAGTCCCCTAGGCGCCTACAGCAATAAAATTCTTAACTAAATAAGTTTGTGGGCATTTACCAGGTTGTAATAACCCTTTGAGAGGACAAGAGGAAAAAGCACCTCACCTCCAACATAAGGACACAAACTCTTCAAACAAGAGCCTCGACCACACTAGGAGGTAACAAGAAGAACGAGGAAAGCAGACCAGTTGCTGTTTCCCCCGTGATTGACACAGAGAGCTGCTGTTTGTACAAGGAAGGAGGGAGAACTAATGCTGCTGGCAACAATCAACAGCTCTGTTCTTTCTTCTTCTTCTTCTTTTTTAATTGCTAGAACACCTGCTGCCTCAGTCTCTTTAGCCTCATCCATTATGCAACACGCTGGCGGTGATGGGACTGGGATATGCCATTGCACACAATGACAAACCTGATGAAAGACAAAGGAACAGACCCAACATCTCAAAGAACAGACCGCAAATAGCACACACATTTCCTCTCCCACTCTTGGGACTGGCAGGTCCTTCAGAAATCTATTCACCAGAATTTATTGAGTTGGCATTTTGTGGCACTGGGTAGAGTCAAAATGCCAAGATAATGCTGGTTCTTCACATCATGTCTTTAGGGGTATTAAGATATTATTTCACAGGGATTGGCCTTCACATTGGCCTATTCAAGAGAGGAAATACTTATAGAAGCATTTCCCGGGGTCCCACAGAAGCCTCGCTCCTGTTAAGACACATGATGTGGAAAAAAGGCTCCATGGTCAAGTAAGTTCGGGGAATGCTGTGTGTGTGTGTGTTTTTTTAAGATTGTATTTCTTCATTTGACAGAGAGAAACACAGCTACAGAGGGAACACAAGCAGAGGGAGTGAGAGAGGGAGAAGTAGGCCTTCCGCCCAGCAGGAAGCCCAGTGCGGGCCTTGATCCTGGGACTCTGGGATCATGATCATGAGCTGAAGGCAGACACTTAACAACTAAGCCACCCCAAGTGCCCTAATGTTGTGTTTTTTAAAAATGTATTTTTTTTTCACTCTGAGCTTCTCAGAGCTAGTAACAGGCTAATGCGCACAGACATCCTCCAGTGGGCAATAACCTAGCATTGCCCCATCTGTCTGACCAAGAGCTGTTTTTGAGAAAAGTCTGTGGTAGGTGAACCTATAGAAACTCTGGCTTTCTACAGAGCTGGCCAACTCCTAGCCTGGAGGACTAAACAGACCCACACACACTTTATCATACTCTATCCCCTAGTCAACTGGTTTTTTAAAAACGTGAGTAAAGCACCAAATTTAAAAATCAGAAGTGCTAATATTGAAACAACAAAGGCTTTCTATTGCTTCTTTTGAGGGAAAAAATATGACGGATTAATGGAGCATGTTGTGCCCACAGACTTGCCTTCTCTGTGCAGAATACTTTAAACCATAAAGGAATTTAAAAACAAAACAAAACAAAACAAACAAACAACAATAAAAAAATGTACATGGCATCCAGTTCAGGGTGAGGTTAAGGAAAGAAAAATTACAAGTGCAGTTGTGTATAAATGTCCAGAGAAGTGAAACAAGGCAAGTGAGAAGGGATGTGAAAGTGGTCTTCTGAAAAGTGGGGATGAGCTCAGATGGGCAAGAGAGAGAGAAAGGATGTGTGTAGAGTGGAAGAAAGCTCCAAGAACACGAGCACAGGGCTAGAATTAATAAGTCATAAAAATAGATCACAGACAGCTTCAAAATAGAGATACACATGTTTTATTTAAATTTGTAATTTAATTGAGGAACTCAGCAGCCAGGAATTTTAATAATTAAGTAGCTGTGAGCCATGCAGAGGGTCAAATCAAGTCATTTGGCCATTAAATCCAATCTCTAAGAGGATAAACACTAGATATTTCTTAGATATATGACTAAGTAATTCCCCAGTTTCCATCAAATGCCAGGTGCAAAAGCAATCACATCAAAATCCTCTCCAGTTCCACAGACTTGGGAAAGCAGGGCCTCCAAGAACCAGTGAACCAGTTCGAAAATAATTCTGGAACTTCAGAGATCCTATTACTAAGAGGCAGAAATAGATCTTCAAGTGCTCACTTTGAAATATTAAGCACTGTTCCATCCAGATCTTTCCACCATCCTAGAACATTTATTAAAAACAATTTCAAAGTGAGTCAGCTTCTAAAATAATGCTTCACCTGGCCTAGAGTCATAATGCATAGTAGTTTAACTTCACCACAATGTGATAAACATAGTTTAAAAGGCAAAACCAAAAACTGCAGAAGTATTTTCCTATTAAGAAGTTAGATCTATGGGGCGCCTAGGTGACTCAGTAGGTTAAGGGTCTGCTTTTGGCTCAGGTCATGATCCCAGGGTCCTGGGATCAAGAGTTCCGCATTAGGCTCCCTACTCAGTGGGGAGTATGCTTCTCCCTCTGCCTCTCTCTCTCTGCCTCTCTCTCTCTCTCTCTCTCATGAATAAATAAAATCTCCTAAAAAAATAAGTTAGATCTAACATATAATAGGAGCTCAAAACATGTTTCTGAGTTTGAATTAAGATCTAACTGTTGCTGTTCTGTAATTCATTTTTCATTGATGACTCTTTTCAAGATTTCTACTAATAAATCAAAACCCTAACTCCCAGACTTGATGAGTCTTCTACCTATATTCTTAAAAGAATGCTTTGCTTTGATAACTTTGGCACCCTCAGACACAAAAAAGATCATTCTCCAAAATCTTGGGAGCTGCCAGAATCTTCTCTAACATTGGTACCTTTTTTTTCTACCTTTGAGAATCACCTCTCTTTCTTTCAGAGCAAGTTCTTCCAACCTAGATCCTTGCTCCTGCTTGCTCCCCTCTGATTCCCTCCTCTCCCTCCTCTCTGCACTGCTGACCAAGCTGGGGGATCTTTGGAATACCTGTCTGCTTATGGCAGTCTTGATTTAAATATTTCCAAATGTTTTCTACTGCCTGGAGCTCAAGCCCTAACTCCTTACACCGCTGATAAAGGAATCTGCTATATGAGTCTACTCCTTGCATGAATTCACTGCATACATCGATGCCTCTTTGCATTTGCTCATACTGTTGACAACATCCAGAATGCCTTCACTCTTTATTTACACACGTCCAATCTGACATTCAAATCTCCATATAAAACACTCTAAAGATTTCCACAAAGCACCCACTAGACCCTGTATCTCTAGGCAAATCAAATTTCTCTCCAACTCCAAAAGCACTTACTGTCTCTCACACATGAAACCGACAAGATTTGTAATCAAAAGATCTGGGCTTAAATTCTGCCTTCACCACTAATTTTCTATGTGATGCAGGAAAGGTACCTCTTTCCTCCCCTCTAAAGTAGGGGAAATGATAGCAGTGATCTTGAATAAGGATTAAATGAGATTACATATATGACAGCCCATGAAAATTGTTCGTGTAATTTACCCAGAACTGTCATTAATACTTGTATGTCTTGTCCCTGTGTTCCTGAGTAGATTAAGTCATTCAACAATTGTTTACAGAGCACATATTCTGTGCCTGATATTATTCTAGACCCTGGAGATGTGGTCTCTGAATTCATGGCACTATCTAGTAGACAAGACAGATAATAAACAATATAACACACGTTATAAGGTAGTAATGAGAACTATGAAGAAAAATAGAACAAAAGAGAATAAAAGGTGACAAAGAATGGATGGCTCCTTGAGATATTTTATATTAAAAAGGTTTCACCAAAGAAGTGACACATAATCAGCAACACATAATCAGAAATAACACATAATCAGGGGCACCTGGGTGGCTCAGTTGGTGGGTGACTGCCTTCGGCTCAGGTCATGATCCTGGAGTCCCGGGATCGAGCCCCACATCGGGCTCCTGCTCAGCAGGAAGCCTGTTTCTCCCTCTCTCACTCCCCCTGCTTGTGTTCCCTCTCTAGTTGTGTTTCTCTCTGTCAAATAAATACACAAAATCTTTTTAAAATTTTTTTTAAAATAACACATAATCAGAGAACAAAGGAGGTCATGAGCAATGGTCATTGCCATGGGCATTCCAGGCAGAAAAATGCAATAGATGTGCCGGTGAAGAAAAAAAGCAAGTATGGCTGAAAGGGAGCCAGTCAGGGTAATAGGGCAACATGATGACAGCAGAGGGGCAGCTAATAGCCTTACAGACAATAATAAGGACCTTGTAACTTATTCCCAGTGCTGTTCAAAGCCACTGAAAAGAGAGTTTTGAGCATGGAAGAGATGTGATTTGATTAACACTTTTTAAAATTACTCTGGCCACTGTACAGAGAATTAACACAGACAACCAGATGGGAAAGACTGAGAACAGGAAAATATTGAGCATGCAACTGTATAGGCCAGGTGAGAAAAATGGTAATTTGGACTAGGGTCGTAGCTGAGGGGATGTTGAGAAGTGGTCAGTTCCCAGGCTTATTTTGAAGATAGAAGCTAAAAGGTTTGCTGATGGGCTAACCAAATAGGAGAGATGAGCAAAGAAGAATTGAGAATATCTGCACATTTGGAACTTGAACAACAGGATGCATGGTAGTACAAGCTCTTCAGGTAGGAAAGCTTGGATAGGAGCAGCTTTGGAAAGAAAAATCAAGAGCAGTATTTTATTTCTATCACAGTTGAGAAGACTGTGTGATATCCAAGTGGAGGCACTGGAGAAAGAGTTAGATATAGTGGGGCTCAAAGGCAGGAGCTAGACCATGAGAAAATATCATTCATAGCATGTGCAAGAGAAGAGGTCCAAAGACTGAGTCCTGGGGCCAGCCAACAATTAAAAGTCAGAAAAAAGAGGAGAGTCCAGCAAAGGAAAACAAGAAGGAATGGCTAATGTGTTAGGAGGCCAATTATAAGATAAAGATGGTCTGGAGGCAGAAGGGAAAAAAAAAATGTTTGAAGAGGGAAGGAGTGATTACTGGTCCAACAGTGCTGAGAGGTTGTAAGATGAGAATGGGGCATTGTCTGTTGGATTTGGGCAATGAAGGACACAGGTGACCTTGACAGGAGTAACTTCTATGGAATGGTGAGTATGCACATACTCTGGAGCAGATAAAGGAAAGCACAGTCAACTCTTTGAGTGAGCAGATATGGAGAAGTAGGCACAGATGGGCATATACTTAAGAAATGGCAGGTGCTGGGTGGCTCAGCTGGTTAAGCAACTGCCTTCGGCTTAGGTCATGATCCTGGAGACCGGGGATCGAGCCCTGCATCGAGCTCCCTGCTTGGCAGGAGGCCTGCTTCTCCCTCTCTCACTCCCCCTGCTTGTGTTCCCTTTCTGGCTATGTTTCTCTTTGTCAAATAAATAAAATCTTAAAAAAAAAAACTATTAAAAAAAAAGAAAGAAAAGAAAAGAAATGGCAGGTGCTGGGTGACTCAGTGGGTTAAAGCCTCTGCCTTGGGCTCAGGTCATGATCTCAGGGTCTTGGGATCGAGTCCCACATCGGGCTCTCTGCTCAGCAGGGAGCCTGTTTCCCCCTCTCTCTCTGCCTACCTGTAATATAGCTCTCTGTCAAATAAATAAGTAAAATCTTTTAAAAAATGAAAGAAATAAACGGCAGGTGCTAAAGTAATAACCCAGTGGAGGAAGGAGTCAGTGAAGTAGAAAAGAGAAAGATGACAATTGAGGGAACAAAGAGTAAACTTCTGAATATGTGAAGAGATGCAGATCACAAAGGTAAGGTCTGGCTTCAGATATACAGGGAGGGGTCATTCATTGCAACAGAAGGAAGGTAGAATAAATGGTACAGAGCAGGGTAGATGATAAGTTTGACGGTGGGAAGATGAGCTGATCTTTTCAGGTTGCTTTTCAGAAGCCATCAGCTGAGGGTAACAAAAAAAGAATGGCACTGAGGGTTGAGGAAAGAAAAATACAGAGCATGAACTGATATACGGGTGGTGAAGAGGGTAAGCTACGATTTGATGGTCCATTCCCCCCTCATCCCTTTCTCCAGCTCTTCCTCAAGAACGTCTGTAGCTCTGCAGCTGTTACCCAAGAGCACAAAATCCTGGGACCTATGCTTAAAGAAGAGATGGATTTCTTTGAGAAACTCTGAACCTAAAAACCAGAAGAAACTCAAAGCAAGAAGAATTTTTTTAAGTTTTCAAAACCAGCAATGATACGATCTTGAAAAGGGGTGTTGAAACTAAAAGAAAGTTTTTCTGGACTATGTGTAGTCAGCCATACCTTGGACACTATGAAAAATGCCCAGGACCTCAGCCCATATTCAGAGTCACCTTCAACTCTCATTTTGACAAGTACATGGGAGTCATTGATGAGTGGGACATTCCAGAGAAACAATACTTCAAAGACCTGGGGAATCCATTACTGTATAAAAAGGGGGCAAAAAATAAACCAGCATGGTATGAATTTTGAGTTGTGACCACACTTAAATCTATTCTGAAGCAATATAAAGGATCCTATTTTCCCCAAAAAAAGAAATGAGTTCAACAAAGGTGGAAGAGTGTCAGTCACTCAAATGTGGCTGGCTTCACTTCCATTGTTATGGTTGGTTTATCTTTTATATATATCTAATATATGTGTGTGTGTGTGTGTGTGTGTGTGTGTGTGTGTGTAATTTTAAAGATTTATTTACTTCTTTGAGAGACAGAGAGTGTGGTCCAAGGAGAGAGGGACAGAAGGAATCTCAAGCAAACTCCCTGCTGAGTGAGGAGCCTGATGACACAAGGCTCGAGCGATGTCATCACCCTGAGATCATGACCTGAGCCAAAATCAAGAGTTGGACACTTAAAAGACTGAGCCACCCAGGCACCCCTCAATTACTGTGGTAGTTTAAGCAAAACAATGTCCAACTACGAAAAGGTACAACTTACTGACTTTTCACCTCCTGGGAAGTATTGTGGTCTAAAGCCCAACTGATTGACCCCCTGACAACCTTATGAATATGGTGAGAGCTGCCCATCTGACTATGTTTAAGTGGATCCATAATGACAAATCCTCTGCTGAGTCTCTTGAGAAGAAGGGTTTGAAAATCACTAAGATGAACACCTTGCCTGGGTTTCCTAGGGCAATATAACAGCTTTGCAGCTTCTTAAAAATAAGAATCTCAAAAAATAAATAAATAAATAAGAATCTCTCCAAATGAGCTTCATGCACATTCCCAACAGACAAAAGCCCAGAGTTAGAAATTTAATCACCTACCCACATACTATGATGGCCAAATAAAAGACAGTAAGAGTGTACACAAGTAAACAGGACTCTAAAAGGGAGCTAGGATGTCATCACCAACTTTGATCTCATCTGAATGAGTGAAAAACAGATACTTGATAATGCAGGGCTATAAACTTTGCCCAAAACTCTTGAAGGTAATTTATAATTTCTTAGATTTCAGAATGGTATTTAATGTATGTACTGTCTATTATATATCATCTCCAAGAGGTCTAGCTAAATACCCTATAATCAAACGCAATATTTTTGTGATGATAAAAAAAACCCAAAACTTGAATGTTCACAGTAAATGAAGTAAATAAAGATAATGAGTAGCCTGAAGTCATCTCAGATCACGTCAGAGTTTTGCCACTAAATGAATTATGGAAGGAAGGGAGAGAGGGAGGGAGGGAGGGAGGGAAGGAGGAAGGAAGAAAGGAAGGGGAGGGCACAGGAGGGGTGAGGAAGATGGAAGCAGGAAGGCAGGGGAGGGAAGAAGAATTAAAAAAAAAACACCATAAATTTTGAAAACCTAAAATTAAAAAGAAAACTTCTACTTCTCAAAGCTATTTAGGCTTTGTAATTGTGCCCAAATGACTGTGGACCTATAAAAATAAAAGCAAACATGCAAACTTTGCCCTGTAAATTTTCTATATTGAACTACCAGACTCCCAAAGAGCTTTCACTTTTACCACATGAAAAGCAAAAGCAAAAATAAAGATTATCAAATACTGAAAATCACCAAGCAAGCCCCATATCTTTGGAGTATGGTTCATGACACTCAATGAATGGTGCCCGGCACATGTTGGTGCTTCTGACTCTATTGTGAGGGACATTGCCAAATATTACTTGACCTCTGGTTTTTGGTGTTACCTATAAACATGATGTTGATATTGTTTTCTGGTAAAACTGCAAGATGTGCAATGCTTAGTGACCACTGACATTTCGAGAACATTATGTCCAATGTGAGAATAATAAGGACCATATGCCATGTCCAAATTCCTCATAGACAGGATCAGAGATATCAAGTTAAAAGGAATTTAATAGACTTGGAGAGATACTTAGAGACTCATGTTCATAGCAGCATATTCACAATAGCCAAAAGATAGAAGCAACCCAAGTATCAGTTGACAGATGAATGGATAAACAAAACACAATATACACATACACAGGAATATTATTCAGGCTTAAAAGTGAAGGAAATCCTGCCACATATCATAATATCGATGAACACTGAGGACATGCCACGTGAAATAAGTCAGTCACAAAAATACAAATACTATATGATCCCACTTATATGAGGTGCCTAGAGGAGTAGAAACTAGCCAGTGGTGATGGGGAACTGGGGGGACAGGGTATTAGGAGCTACTGTTGAATGAGTACCAAGTTTTAGTCTTGCAAGATGAAGAGTCCTGGATGGATGGCTGCAACAGTTGCACAACAGGAATGTGTTTTAATGTCTCCACACTGGCCACTTAAGAGGGTTAAAATGGTAAATTTTGTGTTATTTGTATTTTACCACAAAAGTAATAACAAGAAATTTAATAGTTCAAAAAGGCATGGTATGAAAAAATATACTGAACCTGAAAGATGACACATAAACTCGACAAGGAACAGACAAAAACGTCCAAAATGACAAGGAACGGGATACTGAGGAACCAGGAAGCCATGGAGGAAAGGAACAGGAAGAGTGTGAAGTGAACTGTATCTCCTTGGGAATTTGCTGGGACCTACACGAAGCAGGACGGCTTTCAAACAGCATGGAGTTTACTCTACTCATTCTCTCCCTAATCTATCACTAAGCAACTGAAAAGTTTCAAAGCCTTGATAGTGATTGTAAATTTGGGAGGCTCATGAAGCAGGGCTCATGGAGTAATCTGAGAAGAAAGGGGACCTGTTAGCAGCACTTCTCAATCTGATTGCACATTACAATCACCTGGAAATACAGCCTTACCCAGAGATTCTAATTTAATTATTCTGGAGCAGAGCCTGCACACTACATTTTTTTCAAAAGCTTCCCAGGTAATTCTATTGCATAGCGAGGATGGAAAACTACTGACCTAGAGCAGGGGTATGCAAAGGTTTCCAGACAAGTAACTCTTGTTGCCTTTGACAGCCATACTGTCTCTGTCACAACTACTCAACTCTACCTTTGCAGTGTGAAAACTGCCACAGACAAACACAAATGAACAGATGTAGTTTCAATAAAACTTTATTTATAAAACCAGGCAGTGGGCCACAATGTGCTGACCTCTGCTTTATAGGGAAAGAAGGCTCCAGATTTTCTAAGTAGATAAAACAAACAAACAAACAAACAAAAAAACTATTACTTGGGCTTTGGAAGGAGAATTTCAAATGCAGAGAGGAGTAGGGCCAATATATAATACCAGTTTAGATTTGAAAACAAAAACTGTGAGGAAAGAAAGAGAAAACGAAGGCAGCATGATGACCCAGTTCTTCATGTGACATGTAGACAGGAATGAAGCAAACTAAGAAGTGGGTTGTAATTTTGTGTCCCTGTTTAAGAGAGAATGGGCGGGGGACAAAGGAAATGAGGCACTAGAAGAACAGGAATTATGCCCCAGGCTGCAGAAGAGGTAGTAGAAAAGCATGTCAGTAGGATGTAATTCTAACTTGAGGCCTGGAGTCCAAAAGTGGAGGTAAGCCGAGCCTTCAGAAGGATCATTTGGCTGAGAACATTCTGGAAACCGCACTGGCATGCTAGCAGCAGGAGCCTGGGAATCACTACCAAAGGCACCACTAGTTCAGAAACCTGTTGAGATGATTTCTCAGGTAGGAACAAATGTGGGGGCAGGTGGAAACCACCCAGGAGACTGGCTCACAGATTTCAGAGATCCAAAGAGGAAGCAACAAATGGTGGCACCGGGGTAACAAAGCCTGGGGACTCTGCCGAGGATAAAAACATAGAAATGGGCAGGAGAAAGGTTGTGGGAAATTACCTTGGAGAATTCCCTCCTCTAATTTTGGAGCAGGCTGCTCAATTCAGCTCTGGGCTTCCAGGAATATAGTCATCCAAAAGAAAAGCTTGGAAATTGGAGTTTCTGAATATACAGAATGTGCACCAAAGAGTGGACAGGGATCCGGGAAAACACAAAAAGATGAGAGGCACCACAACTGCAAAATTTTAAAGTCTGCAGGTAGATGGCTATTCTTCTGGTCACTGTAATCAGGGGTAGATATACCTGGCAGACTATTCGCTGATTCGGCAAATATTTGTTTGGACTTATGATGAGAGAGAGGGAAGGAATACGATAATGAGGCACAATATGGGGAGAAGACAGTCCTTAAGTTATACACACGTAGAGTTACAAGTGCTGTCACCTCCAGAAAGGAAAAACACATGGCTTGAGGGGAGCTTAGGATGAGGAGACTTGAACTGCTCAAGAAAATGGCTCCTGAGCTGAGAGCAGAAGAATGAGTAGGAGGTCAGGAAGGAAAGAGAGAGGGAAAGGTCTTCCAGAAAGAGGAAACTACATGTGCGCAGCCGGGCACAGGGGTGGAACATGGCAAGTGTTGGGGGTGGGAAGAAGAATCTTCCATCAGGAGCTCAAGGAGCAAGGTGAGCAGAGTCCAATAGCTGGCTAGGGACGTGGATGGAAAGAAGACCAGTTCAAAATCTCCCAGAACACTTGAAATGTCAACTGAGCTCAGAAACAATGGGAAGCCATGGAACAATTTTAAGCTAAGTTAGACAAAAGGCTGACAGGTCTGATCGGTGTTTGAGGAAGATCCCACTTTTAAGGAAAAGGATTAGGAGGAGGAAAACTGGGGAGTAGACACAGAGAACACTGGGATGCTTCTGTTGTAGTCCCTACCCAGGAACCATGCCACAACTAACCAATAATGGCTCATTTCTACCACTTCCAAATGCCCTGGATTCTAGACATCTATCAAGATTGACTGGCAAGGGTTAAAAAATCATGAAGTTTCTCTTGTTTTCTGCTGTTCTGTCTGAGCCCTAAAAACAGATAACATAGTCTCTGTTCTAGGCTATCATCAATAACATAAATGCAGGTTTATCAGAAAAAGAAAAAATGACCTCTACGAAGTCAATGGTGTCTAGATCTTAAACAGGTGACACTTTGGTCTCCCTGCCCAAGTTCTTCCTGGGGCCTTGAGGTGTTGCAAAAGAACTTCATAGTTTAAAAAAAAAAAAAATCCTCAACTGGTTCACAGTATATGTAAGTCCTTCTGAGACCTTCCAGAAGGTAAATGATTATAGTGGCATAGAAGACAATATTCAGTTGGTTCAATATTCGATTCACTATTCAAGATCCTGGATCCTCTCCAAGCAGCCCTATCCCAAGAGAATTAAGAATTATGCCATGTTGGTGCTCAAAATTGCTCTGGCCTTTCACATATTAGAAACTACACATGAGAGACCAATGTGTGCTATTAAACCTATGTTCACTGACTCCATGTAAGGATGGAATTTCAATATAAACTCTAAAAAAGTAAAAGGTCTATTTTAAATTTCCGGGCAATTACAAGTAAGGCAAAATGTTGCCTTTTGCCAGCTGTATTAGTTTTGGGGGGAGAAAAAGCCAAACAGACTTTTCCCCTCTTTTATGTTTCATATCCAAGCCACAAGCCAGAAAACACTGGTATTTACTCCAATGCTAATAAAAGTAAATTACTTTGTGGTTTTGGGTCACTGGTATAAAACTCGTGCTCTTTTTGGTTTATGTAATGTACAAAAGTTCAAAATTTCAAGATGCATCCAGAACAAACTGATGACTTACTTATGCTTTTCTGTGTGATTCAAAGCGTTTTATTTAGTTTATGTTTGATTTACTTCTGCTTCTCTATGCCAAATGCTCTCATGATTCCTATGGGATTCTTTTTCTCTCTTCTTCTGCTATCCTTTTGCCTTTGCAATGTTACAGCTTATGTTTTTTTCTTCTTGAGCCATCTCCTAGATTATAATCTACTCAAGGTGGAAGTTAGACCCATGAGAAATTGCATTACCATGAAAGCTCTCATCTTAAACTATAAGTTTAAGACTTCTTTTCCCCCAGAGAAATGGAATCTAATTAATCCTCTTTGCAGTTGTCTTTTTATTTCCCAAAGAATATAAGCCCACTGGGAACGGAACAAACAACTTGAAAAGAACATTCTAGGACCTGATACACAGATGCCAAGCACACTGCCCCCTCCCAAACCCATCAAGTCCCCGCACCAGATGTTGGGGCTGTATACACCCAAAGTTCAGCATGCTTTCAAGTCTGTCTTTCCATCAGCCAGATGCTCAAGTTGACAGTTCCCTTTATAATTATTTATCATACAAAGAATTGCAGACCTGCAGCAGCAGCCCCCTTGGTGATGCTGGCCAAAATGCTAAATAGGTTGGTCTTCTGCAAGCTGTCCAAAAACATGCTACTGATTTAGACAGTCCTGTGGAACAATCAATCACAGTCTAGGCCCCGATGAAGGGCCATGGTCTGCACATGTTCATTTCATTAGGATCTTACTTAGGTCTGAGGACTTTTCTCCTTTATGTTTTTAAACTAAGGTAATCATTTCCATGCAAAGTAAAGGGACAGGATGTGAAGGGGAAATGCCACTTGAGCTAATGTTTTGCTGATGGCCTTCACAATTCTAAGTCATCAAAAAAGAAAAAAATCCAGATTATGCGGAGGGCGTCCCCACGGTTAAGAAATTGCCAAGCTTTCACAAACCTAAAAGAAATCAGGCACCAGCCCTAAAAGCAACCCCACTAAGGCCTTTTCTGTTATTTTTGTGCTAAACTAGTCACAGACATCCTATCTGAATGTATCAGTAAGCTAAGATGATATTCGTGATTTGAAACAGGGAGTAGGTATCAAAACAGTGAAATGGAACCACGGACCCTCAGCTTCTCAAAAAGATCTGTAATTTTCTTTTATGTTTATCTTTTTTTTTTTTTTAAGCCAAAGACTGTAAAAATTGTGCAACTCCCAAGACAGCTATATTTGAAGTGAGGCAAAATCTCTTTGGTCATTTTAAGCAATCAATGAAAGATACAAACCGTCTAGCACCGACTGTGAGGCCTCCAGTGAGAGAGACATGGCCCAGCACATGAATTCTGGAGGCTTGGAAACCCTGTTTAGCCACTGCCCAGCTGTGGGCAAGTTATACTTAAACAGGCTCTGCCTCGGTCTCCTCATTTGTAACATAGAGATAACGAGAGCGCCTACCTCCTAGCGTTTTTGTGCGGATTTCGTGAACTCCCAGGCGCTTAGAAAGCGGTAGTTTGGGAAAGAGAGTCTGGCACATGGTAAGTGCTGCAGAAACGTTCACTATCACTATTTCCACAAAACCGTAACAAAGTACGGCATCTTGATCATTAAACAAATAGAAAGAACTGAGGAACAAAAGAGCCATTCAGAGATGATTTGTTTGTCTGAAAAGAAAAAAGGAAACAAAACCCAGCAATTTCCAAATGCCCCATGCGCAGTGCCCGCTAAACACCCAGTTCCGGGGAGAGCGGGGCCACGAGGACAGCAGGAATTCATCTGTGCACACACATCCTGGCCACCATGCCTGCCCCTGTGGTTCCCAACGTCAGCTACACAAACTGAAATAAAAGGCTTATCTAGAAAAGTAAAAGGTGAAGGGACACAGCTTCTCCCCGACTCCTACCAGCACATGAAGGAACCAAGGCTGACAGGCTGAGGCTCTTGGGACCAACACAGATGGCTCTTTCCAAAGAAGGAGCAGAGTATAAGGAATATAAAGAGTATAAGGTGGGAGGGGGCCTGACAAAGCCGGGCTCCCGGGGCCTGCCAGTAACAGCTAGAACTCCAGCAGCAGCCTGAAGGAACAACCATCTCAGTTTGGGAATGCCAGGATCAAAACACCTTAAGTCTTCCCTGTAGACTGAAATATTTGATTTTATTAAATACCAGCTCAAAGGTATAGGTACAAAACTTGCTCACAAAATTTTAGAACTGGCTCGGTCTCCAAACTCCTCCAGAAACAAAAACCTGCCTCTCCAGCATCCTCCCTACCTTCACATGGGTCTAGAACCTGGCCCCATCTCTCTCCTACCTCTTTCTTACCTATCTTGTAGCCTAGGCCTGGGTTTGTGATGGTCCTCCCCTCAGAAGGACCTCGGGACCAGAGTCACCTCTGCTCTCTCAGTTCGACTGCCTCAGCCCACCCATTTCCTTTGTCCTCCAACCACCAAATTTCTCAGACTCTCTGAAGGTGGGGCCAGCACCCACATTTTTAACTCTAGTTTAAACTGTGCATTCCTGGAAGTGATGGGGCTATATCTTTGATACTCTATGCTTGGTGCCTATCACAGTCCTGGGCACATAGTAAATGCTCACAGATATTTATTTCATGGATGAATCAACAGCAATTTCAACCTCTAAGGGGACTTACCTTTTGGGAGAGAGAAGAGTGAGAGCAAGATCAAGCAGGCAGGGGGAAGATAGGGGGAGAAAGAAAAAGTAGACTCCACACCAGGGGTGGAGGCCAATGCAGGGCTTACTCTCACCACCCTGAGATCATGACCTGAGCCAAAATCAAGTCAGACACTTAACTGACTGAGCCACCTGGGTGCCCCAGGACTTATTTTTTTGACTCTCTTTCTGGTCCCTCCATTCCATGTCTGCCTCACCCCAAGCCTCATCTGCACCCCATGCTCTTGAACAAACTCTGGTTTCCTAACAGCGGCATCTGCTTCCCTGCTCTCCCTTCATCCATGTCACTACCTCCTGCCTACTCAATCGACTTTTCATTTCCAACAAGATCTCCAACTGCCCTATTCTCCTAAGCCCATCACTTCTGTTTCATTTTTGATGACCTTCCTATGCAGCTGGGCCACATGAATGACCATTTCAGATGGAGCCACCATCTCTCGATGTGCCAAGGCTTGGACTACATACATGGTCTACTTTGTCTGCAGCTGCACTGTTACGCAGGGTCACAAAGCCTT
The DNA here is from genome assembly GCA_004023965.1 of Spilogale gracilis. NCBI lineage: Eukaryota > Metazoa > Chordata > Mammalia > Carnivora > Mephitidae > Spilogale > Spilogale gracilis. The sequence continues at coordinate 33,516 of PITA01020288.1, forward strand.
AGTGGGTGGCTCTCTTCCTAAAAGTCCAACAATCACTTCCAGGAGAACAACTTTCCAATGTCTATTTCTAGCCCAGTCTCTAACTAGGTCCGAACATGCAGCTGCCTAGACGGCGTCCAGCAGATAGCTTGCTGGAGCCTCAAACCCACCATGGCCCAAAATAAGCTTAGTTTCTCCACTTCTGACGCAGATTCTCCTCCTGGTTTCCCCCGTTGCTTCTAAAAGTACTACCAGTGCATTTGCCATAGAGACAAACTTCTGTCTTCTCTTTATTTCCACTGTGATTGTGTCATGCCTGTCCACTTTACCTCTTCACTGCCTCTCCAGTCAGAATCTGCCTTTCCATTTGCAGGACCCTATCCATCCTCATGCCAGCATACATACCAGCGCTGTCCAAGAGAACTTTCTGCATTGATGGAAATGTTCATGTGGCTATTAAATACTTGAAATGCAGCTACTGCCACTGAGACACTGAATTTTACATTTAATTTAACTGGCCACATGTGGTCAGTGGCTACCATACCGGACAGCACGGACAGAGCCCACGTCTCATTCCATCGGTGCTGTCAAGTGTTGGCTCTCAAGAGCGCTTCCCTACTGCCTCGGCCCCCTCTCTACTTTATATCACAGGGGACTTCCAACTCCCAGGCTCTCTTAAACTGGCTTCCAGGTAAGCTCAGTCAGTGGGTCGCTCTGGGAAAGACTAGGGAGGGCAGGATGAACAGAAACGCCAAGGAGCTGTCCCCTCCCTAGCTTTGCCTCAGGTAGTGTCTCTAGCTGCGGCCAGCCCCTCCCTCCACATTGCCAGCTCCCACTGGCGGCCTTCACCGCGGTTCTAGCTCCATCTCTGAGCTCAGATAACACTATTTCTTCCCTCTGTCCCTCAGCTCTGGGAGTAGTGGCAGCTTCCAGCCATCGCTCATCTCTGGGTTGCTTCACCATCCCATTTTGCCTTTTAGCCCTTAAACCAATTTCCTCCATTGAAATTCCTACTATGGTTGTTATTTTCCTCACTGAAGACCAACTAGAGTTTCCTCTTTAATTCAGCCTAATAATGGCAGCCATGAAGCCCGTCATAATCATCTTTGTCATGGAAATAATATGACAATACATCAGCAATCATCATTTAGACAATGCCTGCATGTCAGCCATTACACTGAGAATTTTACATATCATAGCTCATTGTTCCTTATGAAACCTAAGAGGCCGGTGTTTTTATCCCCATTCTATGACTGAAGGTAATGTGGCCCAGAGGGTTAATATACGCAGGTTAAATAGCAACGAAAAGAGACTTTTTGCGTGCCTCAAAAGTTCCTGGACGCTCGCTCTGCTCCAGCACACCATCAGACACTGTCCAGCACTCCCTCTGGTCTCAAGAAAAAGTGCCACCTCCTCAGCCTGATCTTCATAAGAGACTCTCAGCAATCCCGCTGCCACTCACCTTTCCAGTCCTGCCTCCTCCTCTCTCCTTACCTGTATCCCATTCGTCTCTCTGTTTCCCCCACATACATGACCAGGGTCTCCCCACCCCGTTCCATTACTCAAGGTGCCTCCCAACACCAACTTAAAATTCCACTTAATTTCAGCATAACACATATTCATTAACTGCCTCCTGTTTCCCAAGCACATTCCTCTCACCTTTCCCCCCCACTTCCTTAATTTCTCATCCAGTTATCCATTGTTTGGCTTCTATTCCACTTACATTCTTACTGTAATATCTTTACTAAATAAAGCCCTTGAGAGAAAAGGTGGTATTTT
>PITA01020289.1:0-35281 GCA_004023965.1 Spilogale gracilis
TGCAGATGTTGAACCAACCTTGCAGCCCAGGAATAAATCCTACTTGGCCGTGGTCAATAATCCTTTTAATGTACTGTTGGATCCTATTGGCTAGTATTTTGGTAAGAATTTTTGCATCCGTGTTCATCAAGGATATTGGTCTATAATTCTTCTTTTTGGTGAGGTCTTTGTCTGGTTTTGGGATCAAGGTAATGCTGGCCTCATAAAATGAGTTTGAAAGTTACATACCTCTCAAGCTGCTTTCAGGATTTTCTCTTTGTCACTGGGACTTGTAAATTTTACTATTAGATGACAGATGTGGACCTATTTTTATTGATTTTGAGGGGTTTCTCTGTGCCTTGTGGATTTTGATGATTGTTCCCTTCACCAAATTAGGGAAATTCTCTGCTATAATTTGTTCCAATATACCTTCGGCCCCTCTCTTTCTTCTTCTTCTGGGATCTCAATTATTCTAATATTGTTTTGTTTCATGGTATCACTTCTCTCTCGAATCCTCCCCTCGTGGTCCAGTAGTTGTCTCTGTTTTTCTCAGCTTCCTTATATTTCATCATTTGGTCTTCTAGATCACTAATTCTCTCCTCAGTCTCATTTATCCTAGCAGTAAGAGCCTCCAGTTTTTATTGCATCTCATTAATAGCTCTTTTTTTAAAAGATTTTTATTTATTTATTTGACAGAGAGAGAAATCACAAGTAGGCAGAGAGAGAGGAGGAAGCAGGCTCCCGCCAAGCAGAGAGCCTGCTGTGGGCCTTGATCCCAGGACCCTGAGATCATGACCTGAGCTGAAGGCAGAGGCTTTAACCCACTGAGCCACCCAGGCGCCCATTAATAGCTCTTTTGATTTCAACTTGGTTAAATTTTAGTTCTTTTATTTCTCCAGAAAGGGATTGTCTAGTATCTTCCATGCTTTTTCCAAGCCCAGCTAGCACCTTGATAATGGTCATTCTGAACTCTAGTTCTGACATATTACTAATGTCCCTATTGATTAGGTCCCTAGGTATCAGTATTTTCTCTTGTTCTTTTTTTTTTTTGAGGTGAGTTTTTTCACATTGTCATTTTATCCAGATAAAAATATATGAATGTTAGAGCAAAATACTGAAAGTGTGGTGACGACCCCAGAGAAATATACACTAATCAAGTCAGAAGAGACCTGAAACCAGGGAGGAAAAGAAAGGGAAAAAATCTGTATCTTTATCTATATCTATCTGTTTGTCTATATATAATGATTAGACTGGTGAATAGAACAGAGCCACACACTTGATTTTGGGTATATTTGGTCTGTTAGAAGAAACTGCCTCCCAAAATTTTAAAGAAAGAAAAAGTTATATATGTACAAAAATAAGGATATATACAATGAAGGACTGAAATATGACTGTAAAGATAAAAATTCAAAAAGATTCTAAAAAAGGAATTGATAAGAAGTTAGTTAAAAAAGAAACAGGAACAAAAAAGAGGGAAATATGTGATGAGGCTGGAGACTAGAATAAAGCCATGCACTAGATTTAGGATATATTTTGATCTATTAGGAGAAACTATATCCCAAAATTTTAAAGAAAGAAAAACCTATATGTATACCAAAAATAAGCTTAAGTACAGTAAAGGGATAGAATATGACTAAAACAATGAAAATTTAAAAGAGTTTTTTTAAAACGGTATTGATAAAATAGTCAAAAAGCATGACAATAGGAAAGAGAAAAAATTAAAATATAGAATAGAAAAAATGTCAAATTAGGGACACCTGGGTGGCTCTGTTGGTTAAGCGACTGCTTTCAGCTGGGGTCATGATCCTGGAGACCTGGGATAGGGCCCCACATCAGGCTCCCTGCCGGGCAGGAAGCCTGCTTCTCCCTCTCTCAGTCCCTCTGCTTGTGTTCCTTCTCTAGCTGTGTTTCTCTCTGTCAAATAAATAAACAAAATCTTTTAAAAAATAATGAACAAATTCTTAAAGAAAATAAATAAAAAATAAATAAATAAAAATTTAAAAATGTAACTTTGAAAGACTAAGGAATCATAGGGAGAAAAAGCCATGAATTCAATGTATTACATTATATTCCCCTGGCTCTGGTTCCAAAGTTCTCACTGATGGGGGAACTTGGTCTCAGCTGGATATTGGCACTGATCTTCTGGGGGAGGGGCCTGTTTTAATGATTCCCAGGTGTCTGCGCCCAAGGGGGGACTGCCCCGCCCTTGCCAGGGGCCAGGCTAAAGCAATCAGCTGGAGTTTGCAGAAGCTTTTGTTCCCTGAATGTTTTCCCTACAGCTTTGGAGGGCTAGCATGAAGAGGGCAGCCCAGGGGAGAGCTGGGGGCGCCCCTCTCCTTGGTGCACCCCCAGAGAAGAGCAGTCACACCCGTCTCCCGGGTCTCTGGCCGTACTCCGTGTCACCCCGCCTGTGACTTAGTGTTTCTGACTCTGGCCTCAGCCTCGTTTGGCGTCTCCAAACCCAGCAGGTTCCTGCAGCGCAACGCCGCGCTGCCCCTTCCGCAAGAGGAAGGTGAGTCCCTCTGCTGCCGCTTGTGGGGTCCCTGCTCGAAGGATAGTGGCCCGAATGTGCTTCCTATTATGGGTTAAGGTAGCCCCAAGATGAGGGCCCACTCCTGGGCTTCGTCTCTGCAGCCGGCTTGCCCACTCCAATACCTGGGGTTCTGCCATGCTCAGGCACCTGGGTCCTTCTGTGACCCCGCGGGTCCTGAGGCCACAGTGTCCCAACTAGGGTTCCTCCCTGGCTTAGCCTCTGGGGCGACGTACCTCAGTGGAGCAGACTTCTAAAGGCTCTACTGCTGCCCAGGAGCCAGTCCCTCTCCCCAGCGTTTGTCTTCCCAAATGTCGCCTCATATTCACTTCTCCACATGTCCTACCTTCCCGAAGATGGTCACTTTTCTGTTCCTAGAATTGCCGCTCTTCTTCTCTGATCTCCTGTTGAGTTTGTAGGTGTTCTGACTGGTTTGATAACTATGTAGCTGAACTCTTAGGACCTGATCCTCCGCCATCTTGCTCCAGAGTGTCAGGATTCCCTTTTTTTTTTTTAAGATCTTGTTTATTTGTTTTATTTTTTAATGGTATTTTACTTTTAATTTTTTATAATTTTTTATTATGTGATGTTAGTCACCATACAGTACCTCAGTAGTGTTTGATGTAGTGTTCTGATTTATTTTTTTGTATAACCCACAGTGCTCCATGCAGCCCATGCCCTCCTTAATACCCATCAGCAGGCTAAACCATCCCCCTATCTCCTCTCCCCTCCAAAACCCTCAGTTTGTTTCCTGGAGTCCATAGTCTGTCATGGTTCATCTCCCCCTCTGATGTGCCCCCTCTCATTTTTTCCTTCCTTCTCCTAATGTCTTCAATGCTATTCTTATGTTCCACAAATAAGTGAAACCATATGATAATTGTCTTTCTGTTTGACTTATTTCACTTAGCATAATACCCTCCACTTCCATCCATGTTGACACAAAAGTTGGGCATTCATCCTTTCTGATGGCTGAATAATATTCCATTGTATATATGGACCACATCTTCTTTATCCATTCACCCGTTGAAGGGCATCTTGTCTCCTTCCACAGTTTGGCTATTGTGGATATTGCTGCTCTAACATTGGGGTGCATATGGCCTTTTTTTTCAGTACATCTGTGTCTTTTTTTTTAAGTTATTTCTTTCTTTCTTTCTTTCTTTCTTTCTTTCTTTATTTATTTATTTATTTATTTATTTGACAGAAACACAGCTAGAGAGGGAACACAAGCAGAGGGACTGAGAGAGGGAGAAGCAGGCTTCCCACCCAGCAGGAAGCCCAATGTGGGGCTTGACCCCGGTCTCCAGATCATGACCTGAGCTGCAGGCAGTTGCTTAACCACCTGAGCCACTCAGGCACCCCACATCTGTGTCTTTGGGGATAAATACCCAGTAGTGCAATTTCTGGGTCATAGGGTAGCTCTATTTTTAAATTTTTGAGGAATCTCCACACTGCTTTCCAGAGTGGCTGCACCAATTTGCCTTCCCACCAACAGTGTAAGAGGGTTCCTCTTTCTCTACAGCCTCTCCAACATTTGTTTTTGTTTTTTGTTTTGTTTTGTTTTCGTTTCTGTTTTGCCATTCTAACTGGTGTAAGGTGGTATCTCAATGTGGTTTTTATTAGGATTTCCCTGATGGCTATTTTTTCATGTGTCTGTTAGCCATTCATATGTCTTCTTTGGAGAAGTGTCTGTTCATGTCTTCTACCCATTTTTTGACTGGATTATTTGTTTTTTTGGGTGTTGAGTTTGAGAAGTTCTTTATAGATCTTGGATTACAGCCCTTTATCTGTAGTGTCATTAGCAAATATCTTCTCCCAGTCTATAGGTTGTCTTTCTTTTGTTGACTGTTTCCTTTGCTGTGTAGATCTTTTTATCTTGGTGAAGTCCCAGAAGTTCATTTTTGCTTTTGTTTCCCTTGCCTTTAGAGATAGGTTTTGAAAGAAGTTGCTGTGGCCAATGTCAAAGAGGTTACTGCCTATGTTCTCTTCTAGGATTTTGAGGGATGCCTGTCTCACATTGAGGTCTTTTATCCATTTAGAGTTTATCTTTGTGTATGGTGTAAGAGAATGGCTGAGTTTCATTCTTCTACATAGCTGTCCAATTTTTCCAACACCATTTATTGACGAGATTGGCTTTTTTCCATTGGATACTTTTTCCTGCTTTGTCAAAGATGAGTTGACCATAGTGTTGATGGTCCATTTCTGGGCTCTCTATTCTGTTCCATTAATCTACATGTCTGTTTTGTGCCAGTACCATTCTGTATTTGTGATCACAGCTTTGTAATATAGCTCGAAATCAGGCAACATGATGCCCCCAGATTTGTTTTTAAGCAAACTTCCTGTCCAGATGTGAAACCAGACAAGTTATCTGCTTTAGAAATCCAATGGTAAAACAGGAATTGAAAAGACATTCCTCGTTCCAGAAAGAGCGAGTCCATAAGAAGAAAGGGATCATGGATCCTAAATAAGTCCAACACCTCGCAGGGAAATTCCATTATATCTTAAACCTTGAGTGCAATCCTCTTTAACTCCATGGCCTGTCCTTTAAACCCACAGAGTGGGCAGCCCTGCCTTTGAGACCCACAGGAGTTGTTGAACCATCATGGAGGCCCTGGATGGTGACAGGCTGGCCCTCTGGAACTCAGCAGGTGTACCCCACCCTCTGGAATGAAGACATCCCTGCCTTTGGGGCCATTCTTCCCTTTGTGTACAGGATAACACATGTTCCTGTCTGGATAGCTCTAGTGGTCCATCCTGGAGAATCCCAGAATTCTGACAGCTTCCTTTGTCTTGTCCCATCTCTATCCCCTCCAGTCCATCTGGCAGTGTTTCTACTCAGATGTTTGACTGGGTACAAGAGTTACACTTGCAATGTTTTCATCACATAATTATCCAGTCTTCTCTCTCTCTCTCTCTCTCTCTCTCTCCAATATAGATGTACTGAGAATTTTCCAAATCTTCAAGTCTTGGCTCCTTTTTGTTTGATAATTCCTTCTTCAGTTCCCTCTCTCCTCTCCTGTTGTACCATAGGCAGTAAGGACAAACCAGGCCACGGCACTACTCAGACATGTCCTCTGCTAAATGCATGAGTTTTTTGTTCACAAGTTCTACCTTCCACGAGACACTGGAACACAATTTGGCCAAGTTCTTTGCCACTTTATGATAAGGCTTGCCTTTCCTCCTTTGTATGGTGACTTCTTCTTGTTATCTGAAGCCTCGCTGGAAACACCTTACTGTCTGTATTCCCCACCAAAGACCTGTTCTTCAAGGCAAGGTGGGTTTTTCCTAACAGGTGCTTCATAACTCCCAGCCTCCACCCTCGCCCCTGGTCCAAAGCCACGTCTTTGTTTTTAGGCGCCCATTACAGCAGCAACACACATCTCAGCACCAAAAATTTCCATTACTTTGCTGAGGCTCACAAAACAACATGCCATGGGCTGGGCGGCTTCACCAGATTGATTTTCTCACAGCTGTGGAGGCAGGGAGTCCAAGTCCAAGGTATTGACAGATTTCGTTCTTTCTTTTGGAGACCTCTCTCCATGGGTTGCAGGTGGCTGCCTTCTCACATGGTCTTCCTCTTGAGCTTGCAAATCCCTGGTGTGTCTGATGCCCACACTTCTCTTCTTGTGAGGACATCCGTCGTATTGCTCTCGGATGTTACACTCATCCAGTCACCTCTGTAAGGGTGCTGTTTCCAAATACAGTCACGTTCTAAGGTCTTGGGGGTACGGACTTCAACAGATGGATTTGGGGGCAAGGGGTGGATGCACAGTCTAGCCCCTGACACTCAGCAACTGCTGAACTTTCTCTGGTTTTCTGTCTCTCTCCATCGACTGCAAGATAAAGGTGCATTGAGTCCAGTAGGAGGGCTTATCCATTTCTCCGTGATGATGGACCTGTGTCCATTTCTACCCTGGAGCTAGAAAGGCAGCCCAAAGCAACCAAGCAAGAGCAAGAGAAAGGGAACAGCAGAGCCGTGAAATGTCTTTAGTTCTTTGACCACATAAAGCTCCCTCTCTTCCCCTGCCTAATTATTCTTGCTGTCATTTAACAAACTGACTCCAAAATTATGAGAGAAAGGAAATCACCACCTCATATCCTCTGTACTCCCTGAGGGATTCTGGGATTTTACATAATTAAATAGGATCCATGTAATTTCGCCCCTGCTCGCCTCCCTTGTGCATCGTATGTTGCCCCCTCACTGCTCCTTGGTTCTGATTTCAAGCAGAAAAACCTGATCTGCTGTGACAAAATGCCTCTCCCTTGTCTCTGCGTGGCTCCCCAGCTCCTGCTAGTACTCCTGCTTCTCCAGGGCACCTGACCTGGCAGGCGGCCTCTGGGTCCACCTGGAGTGGGGTGAGGTACCTGGGATCCTTCCTTGGTTCTGGAGCTTGAGACCCAGGCAATGGGAATGCAGGCCTCCTGGGCTCAAAGACCAGCTTGGCCAAGTATCTCACCCCTCCAGGGCTCTGTTGGTTCATCCGTAAAATGGGTTCGAGTTATTTTCTTGCCCTGTTCACATGGATTTGTTGAGATTCCTATTACCACCCAGCCCTGCAAGGTGCTCTACAAACTGGAAAGATCTGCGTGAATATTATTTTAGCCATGTGCTTTGGAGAGAGCCAGCTCCACAGCCCCATGTGGTAGTGGTGACAAGGGGACTCCAGTGACGCCAGGGCCAGAGAAGCCTTGGTGGGCATGCCTTGGGGCTGCTCAACACTCTGGCCTCAGGGAGTGCAGGAGGTGTGGGAGGGTATCACAGCTGATCTCATCCTGTGTCCTACAGATTTCTGCCTTGGTGCCCAGTTAGGAGGAACAGATGAGGCAGACCAGATGCTTCTTAAAAAATATATATATATATATGGAGTTGGGGGACTGTGAGAATTTGACATTCTCTTTCAAATTTCTGGTCTGGGAAACATTGAGATTTGCACCCAACAGGCAGAATCCAAAGCAGGGGTGGGGTCAGTGAAAATTAGATTCGGCATCTATACCTGAGCTGTGTTGTGGGACTGGGTGCACGCTGAGCAGATGGATGGGACCTCAGCTGGCCCAGCATCCGCTAAACTCCCAGGGGAGGGACAGGAAGTCAGGCAGATCAGGACAGCAGAGTCTCTGGGATGGCCGCCTGAGACAGGGGGGTCTTTCACTTGGTCGGTGTTAGCAGGACACTGCCAGTGGGGACGTTATGGTCAAATCCGACGGAGCATTTACCATGGGAAAGGCACCAGGCTTCATATGGATGATCCAGCCACCTTCAGGATGCTGCCATTACTTGGGGAAACTCTCAGAACGCCTACTCTGGGCTGCAGTCCAAGATCAGTCTCTGGGAGTGGAACCCAGGCAAGAATGTTTTTTAAAACCTCTACCCCCCCACCCACATTACCACCGTCCCTCCCAGGCCAGTGATTCCCACGTGCAGCCATGACTAAGGACTCCAGGTCTGGGGTCTGCATTGCTGACCACTCCTCAAGAGAGAATTTCCCTTTGGGAAGAGCTGGACAGGCTGGACCACAGGTGGGCGTCACAAGCCATTTCTGTCCTTCACTTTCTCTGCTAGGCCAGTCTAACTGCCAGCCCCGTCTGTTCTCCCAGACAAAACATCTGATTCCATTCCCCAGGAGACTCAGCCCCTCTTTTCATTCATCTGCTCTGGGCTCTTAGGGAAAGGGCTCCAAGGCTGGGAGCTCTCTGCATGTTGGGTCCAAGTCACCTTTCTTTGAGTGTCCCTCACTCTGAGATCAAGGACAAAACATGGGATCTTCATAAGAGACAAACCTGTGAAGCCATTTCACAGATGAGAAAGTAGAGGCCCCTCTGCCTCTCCTATCACTGGCATTTTCTTGCTGGAGAACTCACTGGCAAGCATTACATCAACTGAAAAGCAAAAGGTGGGGTGTAAGGAAAAGGGCCATTGTTAAACCTGGGAGGGACGGTGGTAATGTGGGGGGGGGGGGTGGTTAAAAACATTCTTGCCTGGGTTCCACTCCCAGAGACTGATCTTTGGCTGCAGCCCAGCTTAGGGCTTTTTGAGAGTTTCCCCAGGTAATGCAAGACCACACCAGCACCCTGATCTTGGACTTGAAGCCTCCAGAACCACAAGAAATAAGTTTCTTTTGCTTATCAGCCATCAGTCTATGGTATGTTGTTACAAGCATCCCAAGCAAATAGTGGGGCAACGGCAATTCTATCTATGTATTAATACCCACTTCTCCAAAATCCCCCAGATGGCCCCATACCTTTGAACTCATCCAGTTATTCTAAAAAGCATTTATCGAGCACTCAGTGCTTCATGAGGTTGTAAGAATACAAGGAATTTGAGATATAGGTCCTACCTTGGAACACCGTCAGAGTGTGATTGGTGTGGCTGGTAGTGTTCTCAACCCACCCTTGTACACTGCCTGAGCCTACCTTCAGAGCAGAAACTGAAAACACAGACACCTGCTTTTCTGGACTCTCTTACAGCTAGGCTTGGACTGTGAACGTTCCAGCCAATGGGCTATAAGGGAAAATCAGTGAGGGGGCGTCAGGGAATATTATCTTCCTGATAAAAACAGGGAAGTGTTCCAGAAGAGCTTCACTCATTGCCCTACCCTTACCATGGTCAACACACTGATCATGGTGAAGCCCAGACTTGAGAAGAGTCTGTTGAGCTATTGACCACTCATGGGTTGGTCCACTTCTCTTCTGTTTATGATAGAAAATAAAATCTCCTGCTGTTCTGGCCACTTCACTGGGGGTTCAGGTCCTTAGAGAGAAAAGCCTTCTTTTCTGAAGCCACAATGTCAAGTAGACCTATTTCTCTCTGCCTTTTACTGGTTGTGAAATTCTTGGCTAATGAAATACCCTCCTCAAGACTTAAATTTGCAAAATATAAAACAGGAATAATGATGAGTCTTAGCTGGTGGGTCATGGCGATTAGCGTAGAGAGCACATGCAAGTGTCTGTGAAGCACAGCTGGTGTCTTATAGATGCTTGTGACTCTTGCTTTTTCTCACTCAAAATAGTGCAGCATGGAACTTACAAACAAGTTCAGGCTTTGGAATCACCCAGATGTAGACATGACTCTGGGATCTGACAATTTATGACTTTGAGCGAGTCATCTTACTGGAACCTCATTATCCTGGTCGTCAGTGTGGGCATGGGATTATTATCTGCCCACCTTGTGCTGTTGTAAAGATTAGGGGAGAACGTGTTTAGAAACAACTTGGCAGAGAGGCACTATATACAAACATTCAATTATGTTAACTCTTAATTTTATGTAGAATGACTCATCTGAAGGGAAAAGGAGAGAAATCTATGAGAAGTGGTGCTGTAGCTTTACCTTCCCCAGCCTTCTGTCCTCCTTTCAAACAGAAGACTGATTTTCCTTCATATATCCCTGGGACCTACCGCGTCCCCAGCTGAGCTCATCTCAGACTCCATGGGGATGGAACTGTTGGTAGTAAGGTTGTCCTACCCCTTTGCCAGTGACTGTACGGTTGAGGGCTGGCATTGACCTACCTCTCGACACTGGGGGACATCTGTTGGGTGACTTCCAGCAAAGTTCTCTCTCTCTCTGGAGAGCCCCCGCTGGACGACATGCCCCCTCTTTTCGGATGGGTCGTTTTCATGCCTGAAGATGATAGACAAAATGGCTGCAGGCATCTTCAAACAGGTGGAGAAGGAAGCCAGCCCCCAGGATTGCAGAGAGATGAGGAGAGTAACCATGGGTCTTTGAAGATATGGTTGAGCTGGAGTCATCATCCTAAAACCCACTCTACACAGATGTCTACCCTGTACATCTGGGGACAACACATTTCTGTGTTGTTTATGCTACTTTGAGCTGATGTTTCTGTTGCCTGTACCAAAAGCATCCTAATTGATACAGGTCTCTAGGTATGTTGCTCCTCCAGTGTCCAGCCATGGAATCACAGAATGATAGCAGTCAGAGAGCTCCTCTTGCTCCCATTATGTAATTGGAATATGAGGGACCAGAGATGGGAAGCAACTTGCGCCAGGACACACAGCTAGTAGTAGGCAAAGCCATAACACATACCCATACTCCTTATACACGTTTCCCACATCTGAGAAGAGGAAAGGTTGCTATAATCTGGGAAGAAGGAAAGAGGAATGAAAAGCAAGAAGTACAACTCCCCGTATATCCCTCGGGAGGTTGAGTCATTCCCTAGGAACCCATCAGTGCTCACCCAGCCTCTAATTCACCAGGGTTCAGATCTGCTTTGTGTTCTTCACCCTGTGGTACCTGTGGTGTTAAATGCCAGAGCGGGGCCTGATGAGCTGCCTCCAAGACTGATGGCCCCTGGGACAAGCCGTAGGACAGGGTGATGGCAGGACACTGATGTTGACTGCGGTCAACTCCAGTCTTTTGCTTTAACTGCACCATTTACAGCACTAGGCAACAGGCCAGTAGCTCTTGGGCACAGTGAGTCAACTGGCATCAAAATAATAATGGGAATCTCACCTTCAGATGGATCTAGGAGACGTCAGCACATCTGAGATCAGCTGCCTTTTCTTCTCTTTGCCCAGTCAGAGTGGAGGACTCTCGGGGCTGGGGTTGACCTTGAATCCAAGTGCACTGATTTCCATAAGAGTGAACAATCCTGTGATAAAGAAATTCCATGGCAGAGGCACCTAGTACTCACCTGCATTTGGGTCTCCTCCTTTCCTAGGTACCTGAAAGCATGACATGTCTCCACACACACACCCCTTGAAAGTTGGGTCAATTAGTTCTGGCCAATTGGTTGTGAGCAGATGGGGTCCTATCTCTCTGGATCGGAGCATTTAATTAATTGCTCATGTGAAATTTTCCAGGCTCTCTTCCCTGCCTTGGCAATCATGGAAATGTGTGTGTGGTGGAAATGCTACAGGACAGAAGCAACGTGCAGCTCTGGATCGCTTTGTGAAGACTAGAAGACCATGTCCGAGAGCGTGGTTTCCATGGGCAGCCAGGAGCAGGCCCCTGTCGTCCTGGGTTGCTGCTCGTTGTCATGGCACCAAGACCAAGCCTGACTGACAACGGGAGTCTCATTGATGTTAGCAGGGCACCCATCATCTGTAAGCACTTACTGTGTTTCAGGAACTGTGCTGAGTTTCATGGGCCTTATGTCATTTCAATCAAACTAACCCTATGGGAGAAGATTCAGGATTTTCCCAGGGACAAGTACCTAAAGGATGGTAAAGCTATGAATTCTCATCCACGAGCTGACCTTACTCCGGTCTGATATGTTTTTATTGTTAAATATGGGGTTGGGGGCCCTCACAGCAGAAAAGCTTTTATAATACACTGAAAAAAAATCAGAAAGAAAAATATGTATGTTACGTGCCACCCGTTACTTTTATATAGATGCAGGGAAAAAGACAGAAACAGAGCAAGAGAATGGAAGTGAAACAGTATACACAGTTGAGATCTTTAATGAGTGGTTTAGTGGGAGAGTTTTATTTTGTTTTTGTGTGTTTCTATAAGCTCTTGGGTCTTCTCCAATGAGTAAATATTATTTTGTAATTGGAAAAAAAATGCATTTTTAAACATAAGATAGTATCCAAAATAGAATGTGAATCACTGATACCTGAAATATTCCCGACTCAAATAGATTTAAGGTTGGATGCAGAACAAATACTTATTAAACCCCTACTATCTGTCTGACATTTCACTTTAAGGATTTTATTTTTAAGTAATCCCTACACCCAACATGGGGCTTGAACTCATAACCCCGAGACCAAGAGTTGAGTGTTCCACTGACAGAGCCACCTGGGAACCCCTGTGTCTGACATTTTTTATGTTATGGGATTTAATCCTCCCAATGATTTTGAGAAATAAAGATGACTTTTCCTAATTTGTAGATAAGAAAGCTGGGATTCAAGGAAGACACATGACCTCCCTCTGGCAGTGTCTGGGGGACAATCTGCTTCCTCCTATTTTCCAGCTTCTAGAGGCTTCCACATTCCTCGGCTCCCAACCCTCTTCCTTTGTTTTCAAAATCAGCAATGGCAGGTGAGTCTCACAACGCCACCTCTCCGGTCCCCACTCTCTGCCCCCCTTGTCCCCATTTAAGGACCCTGGTGATTACACAGTGTCCCCCTGGGTAAGTCAGAATCATCTCTTTATTTTGAGGTCATCTGACTTAAAACCTCAGTTCCATCTATGACTTTAATTCTCCCTTGCCATGTAACCCAACGTATTCAGTGTCAGGGCCCTGGGACATGGCCATTACTCTGCCCCTGATTCCTGCCCAGGAATGATTGCAATTGACTCACATATTAAAATCAATTGCGGGGGGCCTGGGTGGCTCAGTCGGTTAAGCGTCTGCCTTCAGCTCAAGCCATGATGTCAGGGTCCTGGAATGGAGCCCCACATCAGGCTCCCTGCTCAGGGGGAGGCTGCTTCTCCCTCCCCCTCTGCCTCTCCCCACTGTGCTCTTTCTCTCCCTCTCCCTCCCAAATAAATCAATAAAATCTTTACAAAATACAATAAAATCAGCCGAGCCTTTCCTCCTCTTAGGGAAAGGGAAAGTGGGGGATAGTTGCTCTACACTGACCACCATAAACAGCTGAGGACCCTCAGCCAACTCACACCTCCTTCTTGAGCAGAGGCCATGTCTTGAATGGCCCCCAGCTTCCCCTTGGGAGCATCGAAGGGAGACAGACACCAGAGTGCTCTCACAGCTAAAGGCACACAATTTGGGTTCATACTTGCTGACCGTGGGACTTCGGAAATGTCATTTAACAGCTCTGGCCCTCGCCGTCATCATCAGTGAAGCAAAGAGAATGACAACCAATTCTAGACAAGTCGGGTGATGTCAGACATGCTGAGAACGACGTCCGGCACAGAGGTTGCCCTCCAGTGCTAGTAGCTGTTGCTAGCATATGACAATAAGGTGTCCCCCACGCAGGACCCAGGCTTCGCCTGCTGCAGCTGCTGCCCGCCCTCCGTCTGGAGGCTGACTTTGTTGTCACCATCTGATCTGGCTCTGCCCAGCCTCCTGCACCTGCCACATGCAGCGGCTTATCCCCCGGGCTGTTGGCGTTGGTCTCCTCATTCTCATCTCAACGGAAGTGACTGGCTCAGGTGAGAGAAGGTCTCCTCAATAGTACATGTAACTCCTTCACGAGATTTCTTAAAAAAAAGAGAGGCATCTCTCTGTAAGCCATTGGGTCCACGGAACGGAATTCAGAGTTTGAATGAATCTCCAAGTCCCCATCCCCAGATGACTGGAACATCAGAAGGAGCCAGGAGTCAATGCTCGGATCATGACCGGGACAGGCTCCTAGGGAGGGATGTTTGGGGGGTGTTTTGGAAGCCCAGGGGTCACCCTTCCTTGCTGGGCCTCACAATCTGGTTAACTTCTAGCCCTCAAACCTACTTGGAGGGGTAAGAATCCAACTTCATCACCTTTGCCAAAAGAATGGAGCAGGAAGAATATGGAGCAGGAAATCATTGTCTCCCCCAACCCAAGACAGAGAGGTCTCAACCATAAGACCGCGGAGGTGCCTGTGAGTGCTATTGTGACCTTGGGTTGTCCCGAAGCTTCAAGACCCTTGAGCCAGAGTTGGGAGCCTTGCATCAACTTCCATGAACTTCCACGAGAAGATTAGAAGATAGAGATGAGGGCTAGATAGAGGGATAGATACAGATATACAGACACAGGAACATATTTCTATTTACATACATCTGTATTATTTCTTTAATTTATAATTAGGAAAGGAACCCAGGGTTGGATGAAGAGGCAGTTTCTTGTGGATGACATACATTCTTGTGGATGATGTACACTTTCTCGCTGTATTCTAAGGACTACTTGAGACATTCTTCTGACATCATCTCGCAGACAGCCCCAGCAGGGCAGCAAAGGGGTAAGTACTCCTGTCCCTGTCGCCTCCTCAGAGCAGGGGAAACAGGCACTCTGAGAAGTTCAGAAAGGTTAGCTGAGGACACACAGGTGGGATGCTGAATTTCCAAGTCATGGGATTAAGAACAAAACGAATCCCTTCCCGACAGGAAAAGTCCATGTGTTTTCCGGGGTGCCCGGAATAGCAGGGTGTCCGAAGGAAGCTGTTTGATATTTGCATGTCTTTAAATCTTGCTCTAAATGGTACTATTTCTTTTAAATAGACTAAGTGACTATGAATAATTAGCAATTAATAATTATTATGCCTCATTAACTTAATAAAGGATTATGTCTTTATAGAAAATGCAGAGCTAATTGGAAAAGAAAGTTAACCCCTGCTTTCTCAGCTTGCGCAGGAAAATCTGCTTGCCTGGAAGAGATGCCCAGATGCCCAGGGTCCAGAACACTTGGCTCCCCTGAGGCCAGGTTACCCGGCTGCTTACCTGGAACCCGATGGGAACTGGAGAGGTGGCTTCGTGAACTTAAACCGGTAAGAGCCCTGTCACTAAACAAACAGATATCTCAGGAAACAAAACAGAATAAGCAGCATAATTACTAGCTCACCAGGGCTTCGTGGCCTGCGACCCAGAATGCGGGGAACGTGGACAGTGTGGAAATCTCTCAGATTGCTGCACTTTGCAGCATCGGCTCTTGGAAAGATAAATACAGGTCAGGCAGCCCTTTAGTCTGGGGAAAAGGACAGAGAGAAAATGTCACCGGAGCACTAAGCCAGGGTCATGGGTTCAGGGAGAGCAGATGCACCCACCGCTCTCTCTCTGCACACCCTGGCCAGGACAGTTGCCTCAGCTCCCTGAATGGTCTTCCTCCCCCCAGTCTTGCTCCCCTCCATCCAGTCCTAAAACCACAGTGAGTCCGGTCCTGTTGGTTCCCTGCTCCACAGTTTGGGCCAGCTTCCCAAGGCCCTGGGAGAAAGGGAGAAGGAGAGAGTGGCTTGATAGCCCAGGATCTTCTCCTCTTGCTTTCTTCTCCCAGCTGGATGCTGGATGAGTACTCGAATGTTCTTGTAAATTAATGTACTCTCTTTGCGGACTGTCCTTCGTTCTCCCCTTCCTTTCTTGGGAGCACTCCTTTGTGGGCGGTGTCTCTGTTTGGCTTAAGGCTAGGAAGGTCCCATGGGCTCTTGTGACCACTGGATGATCCTCAAAAGCACCTGCAAATATCTCATAAAATTGACACTGAGGAGTGGGAGAGCTGAAGGCCTGGTGGATGGCAGGTGCAGTGCCTGTAGACCGTATGCACCCCTACATGCAGAGCACAACGTGTGGACCCCAGACCACAGCTGGGGCTCGGGAAGTGTTGGCTGTAAGGAACCTGGTGGGACTCCCACTTCCCCGCTGGTGCAGGACCCAGTTATGTTTTATTTCTCTCATACACTACATTTTTCTTTTAAGATTTAACTTATTTATTTGAGAGAGAGAGGGAGAGAGAGAGCACAGGAGGGAGAAGGAGAGAGACCCTGAAGCTGACTCTGTGCTGAGCGCAGAGCCCGATGTGGGGTTTGATCTCAGGAGCACAAGATCACGCACGACCTGAGCTGAAACCAAGCGTCCAACGCATAACTGACTGAGCCACCCAGGCGCCCCTCTGTCACGCTATTTGGCCATTCCAGGGTTGCCAACCTCACTCCAGGGCCCAGAGGGAATGAACAATATCTGTCTAGAACATTTCCAGTCATCATGGAAAAGGGTAACAAGGACACAGTGACAGAGGGCTCAGCATGGACGAGCTCACAAGGCAGAACTTGTCCGGATCAGCCTACATCACATCGCCCAAAGCAGGCCGTGTGGCCAACCCTGACGCTGCAGGGTCTGGAAGTGTAGCTCTCCTATACAGCCCTCCTTTTGGTAATAGGCGTGCTGTCCCCCACCAGGTCTCTCACCTCATTATCATATTTTTCTAAGATTTATTTATTTGACAGAGACACCATGAGAGAAGGAACACAAGCTGAGGGAGTGAGAGAAGGAAAAGCAGATTTCCTGCCCAGCAGGGAGCCTGATGTGGGGCTTGACCCCAGGATCCTGGGATCATTACCTGAGCCAAAGGCAGATGCCTAACAATTGAGTCACCCAGGTGCCCTGCTCTCTTATCTCATTATAATGTGAGGAACCACTGACTTGTGAGCTTCTCCAGGGTTTGGTCTTTATCTTCAAGATACTGCTTCTCACAGCACCTACAACAACCAGGCACCTGCCATCTGCAGGTTGAGTAGACAAAAGAAAGGCCTGAACGAAGCCCAGACAAGCACCTTCCCTCCATCCTGACCCCTCTTCCCACCCCTGCCTCACAGAGTCAGATCATGTGCATGGCTCTTCCAGCCACGGTCTTCTTCTCTCCTGCAAACATGCCAGGTTCATTCTCCTGCCCCAGGGCCTTTGCACATGCTGTCCCCCTCTCCGGAACTCTCCCCTGAAATCCACCTACACCAAACACCAAAGACACCTTCCTTGACCACCTCATTTAAAGGAGCTCTCCACTTACAGCCTTCTCTGTCCTCATGTCCTGTTTCATTTCTCTCCCTAGACATTATTGCTGTATTAAAGGATATTCCTGATTCATTTATTTGATGTTTGTCTTCCTGAAGAAACTGTGGCTCCATGCGGCAAGGCCAGAAGAGCATTTAGAATTAGCCAATGTTATATATATATATACACCACCCCAAAATATTCTCTGCCTACTCTAGAAAAATAGTATCTAGAGGAAAGTAATGCGTAAACTCAAGCTTCCCTGGATTTTTTTTTTTTTTAAGATCCTCAACCCATCAGAATCAGCCCCGACACCCTTCTAAAATGTATTATGGCAAGCAAAATGATGGTGAATTAAATGTTTAATTAATGTTTATTATTGCCAGCATATTAGTTTCCAGTCAAATTTATGACCCAAAAGATTTGCTGTCTTTATTTACTGTCTTTATTTACGAGTGACAGGTTGATGTCATAACACAAGGGTCTTTGGCGTAAGCAAGGAGCTCAGTGCATTTCTGCTGTCTTGTGGCTCCTTGGGAGGGAAGCAGCATGCATACCAGGACAGGCATGAGACCACTCACTCATTCATTCCACGAAGCCTGATTGAGAGCCTACTGCACACTAGCCTATGCCCGGCTCTGTGATGCTCGGACAAGACTGAGTGAGGCCATGTGGGTATTTATTCATTCAACAAATAGTTATTTTTGTCTCTAGTGTGTACAAACTGTTGTAAAATAGAAGTGGAAATAGGAGTGTGGGTCTTGTTCAGACTCTGGACTCAACAGAAATTCACAGCAACAGTGGCAGATCTGATCCGGGCTAATCCAACCATAAGTTCATTGCTCTTGGTCATAGACACTGTTAGTCTTTGCCTTTGTTCCCCTCATATTCTCTTTCTGCACCCCTGCATTTAACCCATCAGTAAGTACTGATGGCTCTTCCTCCAAAATGCACAGTGAATCCTTCTCTCACCTTGTGCCCCATCTCTTCCCTCCCCATCTCTCATCCAAATGTCTGCAGCACTCCACTGTACTCCTTCCTCTGCTCTGTCTCCCCACTGGGCCCTTGCACTTTGGCTTTGTAATGGGTTTGACCTCCCTTATGCTCTCTGAGTTGCTTTCAGCATTACTTTCTCATTGTCTTAGGGAATAGCCCCTGCCTTCTGTTGAGATGTTTGATCCACGTGAATTTCCCCATCAGACAGTCCTTGGATGAGCCCTTAATGCTCCTTTTCCACTCTGCTTTCTTAGTTTTTGCAATATGGAGAGCCTAAGAATCTTCCAAATCTTCAAGTTCTTCCTTTTTTTTGCTTAAAAATTTCCCTGTTAAGTCATGTCTCTCTTTTATTCAAGGCAGCCAGGAAGAACGAACCCACACCCTCAATACTCTGCTTGGAGATGTCTTCACTAAATATCTCATTTCATCACTTACAAGTTCTACCTTCCACAAAACACTAGAGCAGTCTGACTATGTCCCTTGCCACTTCATAGCAAGGGGCACCTCTCCTTTGGTTTCCGATAGCGTGTTCCATATTTCCCTGTAAGATCTCACCAGAATGGCCGTAACCTCTGTATCTCTATCAACATTGCTTTTCAGGATTACTTAGATGTTCTCTAAGAAGACTAAGGCTCTCTCACCTTTCTTCCTGAGCTCCCACAAGAACTTCCCTTAATGTTCCATTCTCAGCAAGGTAGGCTTTTTCTAGCATGTGTCTCCAGATTGTTCCAGATTCTACCTACTACCCATTGTTCCAACACCTCTTCCACATTCTTAGATATTTGTTACAGCAGCAGCCCACTCCTGGTACCAAATTCTCCCTTGGTTGCTTCAGGTTGCTACAATGAAAAAGATTATCAATTGGGTGGCTTAAACAAGACTTTATTTCTCACATTTCTGGAAGCTGGGAAGTCCAAGGTCAAAGCACTGGCAGATTCTACATTTGGTCAGAGTCTGCTGCCTGGTTCATAGATGGTGGTTCTTACTGAGTCTTTATAGAAGGATGTAGGGAGTTCTCTAGGGTCTCTTTTGCAAGGGCACCAAGGCAATTCATGAGGGTTCTACCCTTGTGACCTTGTGATCCCCTCCCAAAGAGCTCACCTCCAAATATGATCACATTGAAGATCAGAATTCAATATAGGAATTTTGGAGAGACAAAAACATTTTGGTCCATAGCACCTGGAAGGGAGAGACATCCTTGACTGCACGTAGCCAGGCTGTGGGAGCCTAAGACCATGCACTGGAGCTAGATTTCCAAGGCCAGATAAGTAGAGAAACTCTCCTAAGGGGACAAAGAACAGGAAGCTCAGGGCAGCCTGTGTGTGCAGGGTGGTTGGAGAACATTCTCTTCACAGGCAAGGGAGAGGGAAGCCTGGGAATGTGTGCTGAGGTTTGAGTTCTGGGCAGAAGGCTGTAAAGAGTGAACGCTATCATCACTCACCAAGACACTCAACCGAGTATCTCCCCATATTATCTCATCCAATTATCCGAAGAGTCTGGCCACTGGAGATTGCCATTGCTATCTAGCAGAGAAGAAGGAGGGAAAGTGACAACACTGAGACATTAAGCTTGACTTCAAACACAAGGTTGCCTCATTCCAAAATGCCTGTCCTTGAAATCATCAGGAGAACCAGGAGAGTCATGAGTGAGATTCCTGCCTGACACATAGCCACGTCCCCTGGCATGAGTCACTTCAGGGGCTCTTGAATCAAATTTGAATCAGAAGCAAACAGAACTTCCAGATGGGGTAAGGAGTTCAGTGGACCCTCTTCTCAGTAAAACAACAATGGAATGGGAAAAAATAAAAAATAAAAATAAAAAATCATTCAAAGTCTCTGGAAATTGTCCTAAGGGCATTCAGCAAATGAAGAAACGTTTATTCAAGATTATCCACTAAATATCCATAAGAATAGTGAGAGTCTGTGGCATTTCAACCATGACCCACACCATTACCTACCAGTGCCTACCACATCACGGAGTTGTACCCCAGGTATGTACAGCCGGGAAGAGAGGGGCTCCCTCTCCTTTCAACTGACAGTTTGGGGAAGGTTGTGGTCCTTCATCATCACCGCAGCCCCGCGATGCAAAAATTTTATTCCAGGCAGGCATAGCTGAGAGGATCGAGTTCTGAGCCCTCACCCAAACCCCCACTCACATGGGGAAAGCTCTGCCTCAGGCACCTCAGGCAGAGAATTCTGGACGCTAGTGTCCCCTGCTCTAAGAACCTCACAGAGGTTCCTCACCAGGAGGGATAAGCCAAGGAGACCAGACACTGCCACTCCCTTCCAGTTCCCACTCATAGAGCGAGAGTGTCATTCCATTTCAGGAAAAGTAGTTCTCCACTCCCAGTTCCAGTGCCCGCCAACATGGCTTCTTCTGGAGGGGGCGGAAATGCAGGCCATACAAAGAGATCCATTGCTTTGCCTGATAGGACTAACTTTATCTAGAATGGAGAACAGAGAAGTCCATGCCTAAGGGCATTGTCAAAAACACTGGAGATTTTCATATGATCATCCCAATAGGTGCAGAAGAAGCATTTGACAAAATGCTTTCATGATTAAAACCCTCAGCAAATTGGGTCTAGAGGGAACACACCTCAACATAATAAAGACCATAGACAACAGAGTCACAGCCAACATTACACTCAGTGAGAAATGGAAAGCTTTTCCTCTAAGATCATAACAAGACAAGGACGACTCGTCTCAGCACTCTTATTTAACATAGCACTGGGAGTCCTGCTAGAGCAGTCAGGCAAGGCAAAGATATAAGACATCCAGACTGGGAAAGAAAAAGTAAAATAGTCATTACCTGCGGAGGATATGATCTTATATTTAGAAAATCCTAAAGACTCAACCAAAACCTGTTGGAAGTAATCAACAGATGAAGTCAAGTTGCAAGATATGAAATCAACATACAGGAATCAGTGGTGTTTCTATCTACTAACAATGAAACTTCTGGGAAAGAAAGAAACGTATCTCATTCACAATAGAGTCCCAAACAAACATGGAAACAAAATACTCAGGAATAAATTTAACCAAGAACGTCACATATCTGTACAATAGAAACTAAAAGACCTTAGTGAAAGAAATCGAAGAAGACACAAACAAATAGATACCCCAGGTATGGATCAGAAGAATTAATGTGTTAAAATGTCTGTACCACCCAAAGCAATCTACAGGGTCAATGCAGTCCCTATTGAAACACCAATTACATTTTACATAGAAATGGAACAAACTGTCCTAAATTTGTGTGGACTCACAAAAGATGCTGGATAGCCAAAGTAATCATGAGAAAGAAAAACAAAACTGGAGATATCATTTTATTTAATTAGACTACAAAGTTATGGTAATTAAAACAGTATGATACTGACTTGAAAACAGACACATAGACTATTAGAACCGAATCCAGACATCAGAAATAAAACCCGCAGACACAGTTAACTAATGTTTGATATGGAATCCAGGAACACTCTGTAAGGAAACAAATACTCTCTTCAACAAATGATGGTGGAAAAACTTCTCGACCACATGCAAAAAAATAAAGTTGAATCTTAACTTCAGTACAAAACTTACAATGGATTAGAGATGTGTTAGACTTGATGCTGTAATACTCTCAGAAGACAAGAAAGCTAAGAAGCTCCTTGACATTGGTCTGGGCAATGATTTCTTTTTTTGGATATGAGCCAAAAGCCGAAGCCACAGCAAAAATCACCAGGTGAGATGACATCAAACGCAAAAACTCCTGCACAGGGAAGGAAACCATGAACAAAATGAAAAGGCAATCTAATCTACAGACTAGGAAAAAATAACACCGGGACGCCTGGGTGGCTCAGTTGGTTAAGTGTCTGCCTTCGGCTCAGGTCCTGGGATTCAGGCTCTCTGCTCAGCGAGGAGCCTGCTTCTCTCTCTCCCTCTGCTCTTCCTCCCCGCTTGTATGTGCTCGCTATTTCTCTTTCTCTCTCTCTCTCTCTCTCTCTCTCTCTCTCTCTCTCTCTCTCACTGAAACAAGTTCTCTTGCTAATTCTCATGACAGACCTGAGAAACTGGCATTACTGGTCTCATTTTACAGATGAGATAATGGAGTTCCAAGGAGTAATATAAGAAACTTGAGGGGATCTATCTAATTGTTGAACCAACATTTCTCATGTTTCAGGACTAACCGTGCTAAGGGTTTTAGAAGCAAAAACTCATGAATTCCTCCCATCAGCCCCATGATGTGTTGTCCGCTTAGGAGAACAGGCACGAGAGGGGAGGTAACTTGCCTGTGATGGTACTGTTGTCCACCTGAACCAGCTTCCTACGTAGAGACTCTCCAGTTAGATGCCGATCAGGACTCCCAACTCATTTCCATCTATTTCCGAAGCAAAAACGCTCTGCTTCTCCCTGCTCCCTTCCCATTTAAACAGTGTAGCTCTGACAAGAGCCAACATCTAGAAGAAAAAGATTAGAGCAGAATTGGAAAGGATGAAATGCCTCCAGGGACCGAGCTCAGGGAAGCAGGTCAGGTGTACCAGATGGACGACACAGGCTCCATGGAAAACAGGCGTCATGCAGATGCAGCCACTTTTGCCACAAGGAATTGGAAGGCCAGTGTTCCCAGATAGTCACCAGCATACAGAGAGCGCCCAGAGAGAGGAATAAATGCCAGTCCTGTATTTTTCTTCACCCAGGCTGGTGATACAGCTGTGCTCACTCTGAGCTCCTCCACTGAGCCATCTGCTTATGAAATGGGCATGTTTCTGTGTCTGCGTTAGACTTTAGAAGAAATGTTGCTTTTTTAAAATCATGGAACTGCAGAATAAAACCCTGGGTCAAATCCAACTCTCGGATCACCAGTTTGCCAGTGTGAGGCACTCGTTTTAAGCCTTTTGGGGATCATTCTTGCCACTGAGTTGTCTGGGACTGCATGCCTGTGTTTTCTGTCGTCCTGGGAGTTCTAGTCAGGACAGGGAGGTGAAGCACAGGACACACGCTGTGAGCCTCTCTCTCCACATTAGAATGAATTGCGCTTCCTGGAGGTAGTGAGCTCCCCTTCCCTGTGGGAATTCAAGCAGATGCTGGACAAGTACAGGTCAGGGATTCTGCAAGGGGACTTGAGTGTAGTTGCTGGGCCAGACAGCACTGAAGTTCTTTCTTGTCCTAAGAGCCAGAGAATCCAAGATCACTTAGTCAGTCATTTACCCAGCAAAGACCTCTGTACATCTTTTGTTTCAGGTATGCACTCAGGACTGGAGAGTCAGCGATCAATAAAATGGTCAGGATCCCTCCATTTAAAGACCTTGCAAATTGGGGTGCCTAGATGGCTCAGTTGGTTAAGCAACTGCCTTCGGCTCAGATCATGATCCCGGACACCCGGGATCGAGCCCCACATCAGGCTTCCTGCTCGGCGGGAAGCCTGCTTCTCCCTCTCTCACTCGCCCTGCTTATGTTCCCTCTCTCACTGTGTTTCTCTCTGTCAAATAAATAAAATCTTAAAAAAAAAAAAAAAGACCTTGCAAATTGTATGGTGGAAGCACATTAAATCAGCTCAGTGGAGAGGAGAACGATGGGGAGATGAAGGGTCTCTGCTTTTATCTCCTACACGCCCACTTCTGTGTGCACAGAGGAAGTGAGTAATAGTTCAGCTGAGACATGAATGGTGACATGAGCCAGCCAGACAAAGGGAGTAGGGGCTGGCAGAAGGAGGGAAGCAGAGCCCCCCTTGAGGAAACGGGGGAAAATTCCAAGCCCACTGAAATGCAGGCCATGTGGAGGGCAGTTGTGTTCCTACTGTCTGACCGCATCTTTATTCACAGGATTCTGAGAATGTAAAATTAATTCTAAGACCCCGTAATTCTGAACATCTGTGATTCACCTGATTTCTCTTAGGAAGATTCTCTGAATTGAGTTTCCCAGGAGTCCATGAATACACCTTCCTCAGTCTTGGGCTTTTGGGCATCATGAGTCTGCCCTCTCATTTTCCTGCAGCCTGACCCTGGCCTGGATTATTTCTCTGCTAGCGTAGACAAGGCTAAAGAGAAGTATTTGGAAGCTCATTTGTATTTGCTCATCAGTCTGCCTCCCAATTAAACCCTGTATTCCGCTCCACTCCAGGAAAGGAGACAAAAGAAAATGTGGACAGCCCCCCCCCCCCTGCACTAATGAGAGATCTCTGTGCGTAGAGTTAATGCCAAACCCCCGTCTGGCCACCAGGCCGTCACCCGCATGGGGTGAACACACAGACTAATTTGTGTGGAATAAAAACACATTTTTTACATGGTGCCCTGACACCGAGACAGGCATTTCCTCCTTACCAAACAAGCCCAATTACCGCGGTATGCTCTGTGGCCTTTTCCGCTCGACAGTTAGAAATTCTTTTAACTCTTTACAGCACTCAGAGGAGCAGAAGGAGGAATGAGGCAGTCCCGTGGAGCATCATGGGAGGGGAACAGATGTGGGGCAGGCACGCTGGCTGGCACAACCGTGGCGTCGGGCCCAAGAAACTGCTCACCCAGGGGTGCCTCGGTGGCTCCACCGCTAAAAAGGTAAGCACAGTCCACTTCAGAGGGCTTCTTGGGCGCTTCAGTGAGCAAATTCAGAGAACGGCGGCTGACTCGAGGTTTAGTGGCTTTTACGAAACAGAGGCCCAACAATGCTGGGCTATATACACCATCGTAAGGGTTGTGGAATTATCCAACGATGGTCAGTAACCGAAAAGATCTTAACAAGTTAAACAGAAGGGTGTGCTTGCTGAGGTGAGGACAAATGGTCAGGGATGATGGAAAAAGGCCACAGTGTTGAGAGATGGGGAGGTCCGTGGGGCCTGCAGTGGGGTTAAAGGCCAGCAGGTGGGAGTGGAAATGTGTGTTGCGGGCGTCTTACTGCATTTGGGCTGCTATAACAAAGTACCCCGGATGGGGAGGTCTCCAAACAGCAGAAAATGTGTTTCTCACATGCTGGAGGCTATAAGTTTGGGATAAGTGTGTGGGCATGGCATTATTGGTGAGGAAGCGCTTCCTGGCTGCAGACTGTGGTCTTCTTGCTTTGCGCTCTGGTTGCAGAATGAGAGTGTGGGAGTGTCCTCTGGGGTCCCTTTTATCGCGCCCTCACCCCATTCACTGGGGCTCCCCCGCACCCCTTGACCTAGCCACCTTCCAAAGATCCCACCCCCACCACCATCACACTGGGGGACAGGTTTGGACATAGGAATTCTGAGGGATTGCAAACATTCAGTCCACTGCAGGGACATCACCAAAGAGTCTTTGAACAAAGTATGTCATTAATTTTACTTTCTGTTCCAAGAGTCAGAAAGACCACCCAAATTGCTCAGGCCAAATATGTAGGCTCAGGGAATTGGCATTTTCCCTGATAAAGCTAACTCTAGACTAGATTAGACCAGATTAGCTGTGGGCTGGCTAGGTACTGCAATCATTTCTTCAGGATAAAGTTCCCTCATCACCTAACCCTGCAGGAGGGGAGGGAGGTAGCACTTCAGGCTCCGGTGTCATTGGCCTATTTTGAGTCAAGTGGGCATTGCTGAGCCAATCGTTGAGGCCAGGGTGGGGTGCTCTGATCGCTGATTGGTTAGACCGGGTCACGTGACTAATCCTGGCGCATGCATTGAAGGGCGGGATTACGGCAAAAAAGGGAAAGTTCCCACAGGGAAGGCACAGGGCCGCGTGTGCGCATAGGTGTGTACCTATGCACACGTATACTTTACTTTTTTATGGTTTTATGCTGTTGGTTTTGCTGTGATATTTGTGGTTGTGCCGTTTTACCAGGAAAAGGAGGATGGCTTCTTCTGGACAGGCAAAAATAACGTTATGTCCACAGTACATACATGCATGTATTGATTTTGTTTATTTGCACTTTTGAAAATAATGTGGATGTGTGTGAACAAAGCCTAGAGCAGGGACATCAAGTGTGGAGTGTCCTGGTTACCACTGCACCATCCTACATCCAGAGCAAACGTGGCGAATTCTGCGCCCGTCCCCACAGCCCACTTTTCTATTACCCTACGTAGGTTGCCATCCATCCGTCCGAGCGAAAAAGATTCCCTACCCTGGGTGGGGGCCAGGGAGTCTGCATTTTTCCTCTCCTTTAAACCGACGCCTCTGATCTTCGCCCAGAGGGGAATAGGTGAAGGGAAGATGGGGCTGACCTCTCTCTCTTGCCTCCCCACATTGAAAAAAGCAAAGCAATGTGTCCAGAGTTGCCGAGCTGGGCCTGGGGTGGCCTGCAGGCCAGCTGGGAGTGTGTCCTCCCAGCATGAAGAGCTCAGGGGTTGGCCTGTGTCTGAATCCCATCTTCACTGCTTCCTAACCCTGCGACCTTTGGTGGGTTGCTTCATCTCCCTGCACTTGTTGCTTCATCTGTAAAATGGAAATAACACTCCTCCCTGCTTCCCCGCCCCCGCGGCCCCCACTCTGAGGACTCAGGGAGCACTGTTGGCAAAGCACTTAGCCCAACACCTCCTTAGCGCTCAAGAAATGGAAGTTCTCTTCCTAATCATGGTTAATAGCCCTCTTGCTGTTTTCTGGTTTCCTGGCACTTAGCAGGTCCTTAAATCCAGTTGAGGGAGTGAGAAAATTAAGATAACCAAGTGGTTTAGTGACAACATTATGTAAAACTATCTCCCTGTGGATGGGTCCAAGCTAAACAGAGAAGAGCATTTGAATTTCCAAAAGTAACTCAGTAAACTCTCTTATCATTGGGGAATGAGAAGGCTGGTTAATCAAATACAGAGAAATCAGAGTTAATCAAATGAGTTACTGTGTTGACCAAGTTAGAATGAGCCTCACTGGAGAGTCGGGGGTCAGCAGCAATGCGGCCAAAAATGCCTCAGGGGCTCCACCTCGCCCACAAGCTTAAACACCACAGAACCTGGTTCAAGTGGGCGCGCTCCTGTCCCTCAGCCCCGGCCCCCAGGCACGTGCCCGGCACCTCCGTGGTTTTGCTGGCAGCCTGCCTCCCCTCCTGGTAGATCTCAGGGACGTCATTTTGCCTTTGTGTGCCTGTGTCTCTTGATCTGTAAACAGGCAGAGTATGATTTCCCCACTGGAAACCAGCGTGCGCGGGAACGTGCCGGGAAGAATGGCCGCCGAGCCTCGGGTGCTCATAAAGCTTCAGCTCCCCTGGGTGTGGGTGTCCCCCGACACTCCTGTGGTCCAGCGGGATGGTAGGTCAGTGGTCCCCAGGTTGGGGATGACCTGGAAAGCGTCCCAAGAAAACCACAGAAGTGGTATTACAGCTAAAGACCCTTCCCGGGACCCTGCTGCACTTACCCTATACAGAGATAATTCTAGTAACTTGGGAGATTTTGTTACTCGTAAGAAGTGCAAAAGCTCTTATTTCAAAATACCTCATCAAGGGGTGCGTTTGAATGTAAGCAGCCACAGTTAGCGCCACTGGATGAGGCTGTTCTCGTGCATGCGCTCCTTTCATCCTCATACCCTGTTTTGTAGATGACGCGACAGAGGCCTAGAGAGGTTAAGCAATTTCCCCAAGGCTGCACAGCAAGAAAGTGGCAGAGCTTAGGATCCTAACTACTTTGTAACAAATGGCTGAAACCCACTCCCATCGGGGTTCAACAGAAGTGAAACATTTGTTCTTCTTTTCCTGAGTCCACAAAATCTTTCTTTATGAGTCAATTCTGAAATTTTTTTTGACCATGTCTGTTATAGGGCCCATACTATACTAGACCAGTAAAATGCTCTCCAAAACCACACCTGCTCTTATTACATTCAAAGTGCTGGGAGATTTTCTGTAATAGTCTATTTTATATTATATATAAATATTTGATTATACTCTCTTACATGTATATTTATATATTATATATATTCTCTCTATATATTCTATGTATAGTCTATATTCTGTTTTCTGTTTTTAAATGCTGGTTGTCATCTGCTACATGGCTTTCAAGAATCAATCATAATTCACAGTTTGAAAAACAGCACTCAAGTCTCTCACTTATAAAAAGGCAGGGCTCACTCACCCCTATAAAGCAAGTACCTGGCCCAGCTCTTGGCTCTAGGAGGCTCCCATCAATTCTTACCCAACTTAACGTTTAAACATGAATAAAGTTCAGAGCAGAGATCCTCAACAAATAACCCAGGGTAAGTCGAGCCCACAAAATTATTTTATTTTGCCTGCAGGGAGCTTCTGTTTTGGGGGAAAGGTTGCTAACATTTAAAAAGCAGGAGATTCACAGAAGCATCCAGATCCCCAGCCTCTGAAATAATCTGAAGCGGCATCTCTGGGCACGTTCTGGTGCTCGCTGAGACAGAGCCCCTGTGCGCCTCACTTCCCGCCTCAGCCCCCAGCCTCTGGCTCGCTTACTCATCTGTCACCTACCTGGGCCCTGTAGGAATTCCAATCTGGGTCTGGTTTAGGGCCTTACTATTAAAATAGAAAGAAGTAAATTCTGTGGGTAAACAGTGACCTTTAGAACTCTTGGCTGTCCTGCCTTCCCTGCCGATTTCACAGTGACCTTCAGGCATAATTGCTTTGATGCTCAGAAACATATGAATTTGGACTTCCTTTTGCTCCGTCTATTTATCTAGTTGTTTAAGGACACCTCTGCTAATGCCCCAAGTCTTTTTTGTCTAAAGCCTTTTATGGCCCTTCTAGGAACTCCTATCCCCTTCCAGAAAGCTCTAGAAGCCAGGTACGGAGCAGATGCCTGGAGACAGCATTTGCCGTGCCTTGCCCTCCCTGTCGTAGCTCTAGCAAGGGTGGGCTCTTCGCAAGCATGGGTTTTGGAGCCAGATTGCCCTTTGTTAGCTGTGTGACATTGGGGCAAAACTTTCGGCTCCTCCGTGTGTCTGTGGAAAATGGGAAACAGAGCAGCGAATATCGTGCAGGGTTTGGGGGAGGATTGAGTGAAATAATCCCCGTTGAGGGCTTCCCCCTGCACCCAACAAATATTAATGGTCATTGTACACCGAAAGCATTGAATGTCTCGTCACAAGTGCTGTGGGTGTGGGGTTCCCCTGGCACGGGCACAGGAGGATTAGTCAAAGACTGTCACCAGACCCTGCTGAGGCTGGAGGAGAAGGAACTTGATTGTTTTTCAAGACCACCCTTTGTGTTCATCATTCCCCGGGGGCTCTCTGGTTGCCATGGCAACCGTGCTTACAGGTTGCCAAGTTCAAAACAATATATTTCCAAGCAAGTTTTGCTGATATCACCCGTCCTCGTGGAAGGGAATGAAGTCTGCACTGTGGTCTGTGCCTACCTGAACACACAGGAGCCTTCCTTCCGCTTCTGTTGGCACGTCTACCTAAGCAATGATGTCCAGGCAGAACTAGGGTCATTGTTGTTAAGCGACGGGCAAGATACCCCCGAGTGCCGTGTACTATACCTACTTTGCTGAGCCGAGCCTGAGCTTTGGATACCCGCAGAGACAGAGATCCACTCTTGCCTCAGCTACTTACTGTGGGACCACACACGGGCAACTTAACCTTGCTGTTCTTCGAAATGGACGCTGAAGGCTTTGCCCTGGCAAGGTTGGGTCTCTTTAGCTCCAAACACAGAGAAAGTCACGGGCATAAAGGAAGAATAGTTTATCCCATTGGCTTATGGAGCAGCAGCGTTTGACCTTCTCTTCTCTCACATCTGCTTGGGCATCCCTGACTCTGTGCCTTTGCTCTCTCTGATTCTGACGCCGAGTACACCCCTTGGGTCAAGCCTCAGCTCCCTGTGTATTGAAAACACAGTCAGTTTTCCTAAGGAAACAACTGCTCAAAGACTCACATACAAAGATCATGATCATAAGAGCATTTGTAATGATATCCAACCATAAAGGCCTGATGAAAGAAAGTTAAGGCATAATTATACAATAGAATATGATTCACCTACTCAAAATGATAATGCATACCCACATTTATTGATACAGAATTAATTACTATATTATAAAATGAAAAGTAGATCATAAAAGAATACCCATGGAATGCCATATTTTAGAGATAGGGAGGCAGACAGGCAAGGAGATATATAGATGTCAAAATTTTCAGAGTAATTTTCTTTTGTTTAATTTGTTTATCAGTGTCTTCTACATTTTTCACCACAAACACATTTGCCTTGTGTAATAAAATATCTCGAATCCAACCCTAATGTTAACATTGACACAAATTCATCCTGAAATCCATGGTCCAAGGTCCAGGTCACGTGCCCCTTCTACCACAGGCTCTCTCGGTGCTTCCAGGTTCCTTTTTTCAGAGCCTCTGCTGTCCAGAGCCCACTTTGTCCTCTGAAGACATTTATCATGCCCTGTCTTGTGTCTACTTCCTGCTCAGGAATATGTTCCCAGGGGACAGAGGTGGCCTCCCTTCATCCCTGCATGTGCCAGACAGAGAATGCACAGATGACTCTGTCCTTCACCCTTCAAATTCCGATGTGAGGCCTCCTCCTTTGTGAGGCCGGTCTGGACTCCTTTCCCTCTCTCTCAACCATGCTTCGCCCTCTAAAACCGTCCAGCCTGGGCACAGACTCCCACTCCTGCCTGCCGTATTCTGGGTGTAACTCCACTGGTGGGGGTCCAAGGCAGAAGCAGGGGAGTGCAGTGGATGCAGTCCTAACTGCAAATGTATCGGTGGGGAAATGGCAAACAATAGCCCAGGCAGTGGGAAAAGTCTTTCTGGAAGGGGAGACACCATGGCCATTCTTTGGTATAACCTTCACTGAGAATCATGGAGGCACAGCAGGGCACTAAGAGAAGGTGGGGTGAATCCAGGGTCAGTCTCCCTAGTCACAATCTCTAAGGTGTCTTTCAGTGCAACATGGAGGCATGATCATTGGGTACTACAGAATTTCCGTGTTCTCCCTGTATTTCTCAACCCAAGGTGTGCTCAGGCTGGGGCCTTGGGGGTCAGTGCAAGAACAAATGAGATGCGTCTCTCCTGGCCTGTGGCCGTTAAGGACCAGTGTGGTCTCTCCTTCATCTTTCTCCTCCCTCCAGCTGCAACTTGAAGGCTGTGTGTTTCAGGAGCCATAGTCACTGGCCATTGAAAAGTTGTCTGACCACAAGGGAACCTTGCACGACCCATTCAGTGATCTGTATTGTGTTCATCCAGCTCCAGTGTGCGGGTGTATCTGTTACTTCAGCCGAGCCTCACCCATCCTGACTAACATAGCTCTCAGACTTCATCCAACCCCTGTACCCATTTAATAACCTTCACAGAATGGTGACCCTACAGTTTACAAAATTAAATGCTGAGATTCCACTTTCAGAGTGATATGTGGGGTTCATGCCACTGGTGGGCAGGATAAGTAAGTATTTGTCTAGAAAAATAAAGAAAGCAATCAAAGTCTTCGCAGCTCCTGGTTAACTCAGACATTGCCTCTGAGAGGAAAAAAAAAAAAAAGGCTGGCTCCTAATTAGGCATGTTCCCTGTCCTTGGGCTTCGCAAAAGGAGACCCATCCAAACAGAATTCATCACCTTCCAATGATTTCCCCTCATGCAGGGACACCGGCATCCATTAGGTCCCAGGATGGATGTAGGCAAAACGTCACTCCAGCAAGGATTCAACCTGTCTTGCTTCTAATTGTCCATTTATTCCCTTCACAAACAATGTCGATAGCCCAGATACTGCTTTTGTGCAACAATGTCTGCTCCCCAGGGAAGTGGGCTGAGGGAGGCGGCTGAGTGTGGCGTGAAGGTTTCCATGGTAATTACGCGCCAACCACCAGAAGGCTCTGCCCATTGAAGTCCCTTGTTAGCCACCAGCCAGCTGATTAGAAGAGCCCTTTAGCACTGGATGATATTCCAGAACGTGTCTTCTTGGTTGGTTAGGGATGGACGCTGAAGGCTCTCTGTCCGGGCAAGGTTGGGTCTCTTTAGCCCCAAAGCCCCTGGAAAGTCACGGGCATGAAGGGAGAATAATTTATTCCATTGGCTCATGGAGGCAGCGGCTTTAGACAGCCTTTCTTTCGCATCTGGTGAACACCAAGACGAGCTCGAGGAAAGCAGTCCAGGGCCAAGGTGTGAGGCTCATTAAGGAAGGGAGGGATCCAACCAGTCCATTCTGAGGAAGACCCGGATGTAACCCAGGAGACAGGGGCCACAAAGCCCTGCTTTGGAGGAAGAGAGTGGGGTGGGGTCGGTGGGCTCAGGATAACTTGTCAGGGGCAGGGAAGCTCTGGGGACTCCCAGGGTCAGCTTTGTGCCCAACCTGTGGAGTCCCACAAGGTCTCGTGCTCACAGGGATCTCATGCTTGGTTAAATGCGCTCCTTAAAACCTTTAATAACTTTTCATCAAGGGGCCTTGCATTTTTACTTTTCACTAAGCCTCACAATATCATGTAGCTGGTCCTGGGGCTCAAGTTTTCTGAGGAGGTAAACTGAGGAAGCAAGCTGTGGATACGGAGAAAGCCCCTATACCCACAGGCACCCGGGACTCCCGTGGCCACCAGATACAGAATCACTGATACTGTAATGAATCTCAGGAGGACTGCTGACTCTAGCATTAGAACGAGATGGCCCCAAGATTTCTTTGCCCATCACTTCCTGTGTGTTCTTAGGTAAATGACTTAGCCCCTCCGTGCCTCAGTCTTCTTATCTACAGCATGCAGCTGCTAGTTAGTGGTTATTACATAGCTGGTCGCTCAAAGTTGGCTCATTAGTATTGTTTCGGAAAGGTTACTCAGTACTCTGAGTATAATCATTGATATTTTCATGACTATCATTATAGTCATATTGTTACACAGTCACCGGCTAAGGCTTCAAGAAGCCCCCAGGATACCCACACTGCCTCAGAGACATGGTCTGTCTTGCAGTTCAGGTCCTGAAGAAGACTGGGAGGAGCCAAAGCAAAAACTTCTCAGTTTTTCTCTCTTTGCAGCTCCTTCCCTCTTGGGCAAATACTCCCCCTTCCCCACCTTCTAAGTTCTACCTTTCAACTTTCAAAATCTATTTTCACCTTGTAATTTTACTAAGAAAACTGGTGCGGGGTGGGGGGAATGACTTGCCCAAGGTCACTCCATGAGTCAACAACAGAACTACGATCCTGTCTTCGTGCTCCAACATTTTCCATCTTGCCCCACAATTTTGTATCTGACTGGGTAACAATCCTTCATTTCTACCAGCCTCAGAAAAGGGTTTGCTGTGCTTTAAATTTCACAGAATCTACTCTTTCCTTATAAATTCACTCCAGTCCCCCAGGATATAGTTATCTCCAGGAAAATCAAGCACCTCCTGATTGAGGGCTGGTCAGAGCGAGACCCTGGGCTCAATGCATCAGTGGGCAGAGGGCAGTGCTTCTCTTAAGCAGGAGAAAGCTGGCTGGGAGCCTAATTGGCAAACAAAAGGAGAACAGGAGGCTGTTCAAGCATGACCCGAGCTTGGCCAGGCCTGCCAGGAAGGACAGCCCCAGCTGGAGGCTGGAGAAGGAGAGACAGGGGAGAGACCCTCAACTGTGAGTTGAGTTCCGAGGTGTAGAGCTGCTCCTGTTCCCCGCAGAGTACCCGCTCTGCGCCCAGTGGAGCTGGGCTTGAATCTCTCCTCTGCCATTTATCAGGCATGTGGCTTTGAGCAGGTTACTCTCCCTCCCTGAATAGGTTTTCTTATTTGTAAAATGGGACTCAGCATGTGTAGCTCTCAGGGTCGGGCATTTGAATGGAACCCTCCACTCGAGTAGTTGGCACGAGCATACAATACATGGTCTACCGTCCTCGTCGTTGTTAGTGTTGGCCAAGTGCGGTGACCTCAGTCCCTCCCAGTGGCTGAGGACTGCAAGGATGTGGAATCAGGGCAATAAAAGCAATAATGGGGGGCGGGTAAGGCGATGCTCAGGCAGCTGGGAACGTACTTGGGCTTGCCATCACTCATCTTCCCAAGCTGTGAGACAAGTGGGATTTTCACCCCGTTTTGTTGATGAAGAAGCCAGTCTGTGCCTCTGACCCAGGGACTCGCGCTGGCTCCCCTCTGGGGCTGGTGACTGTGAAGGCGACCAGGGAAGACCCGACATGTGAGTCCACAGTCCCCGGAAACCCCGCTTCCCTCAGACAGGGACGAAGAGGACACGGCAAGGGAAAATGAGTGAACGGTGGCAGGAAAATAAATCGGGGAGTGAGGAGGAGCTGCCTGCCATTAATCATTGTGAAGAATAGGTCCCGGAGAGCTGCCTTTGGCTCCACGGTGATTAATGACCTTTTTAATTTCCCTGCGCATCGTCCCAATTATGCAGGGGCACCGAGGGAGGCCACGCTTTCCCTGGGGAGGCAGGGAGGTCTGCTCAGTGCCCAGGAGCAAGGCACGGAGGAAGGCTCTGGGGAGACCCCGAGTTGCTTTCCAGAGACCTTAGACCCGGGGCCGTGAGAGGGCGCAGGGCTTGGAGGAGCCGCAGACCTGATCCCAGAGGCTGGCAGTGAAATACATTGCGGGTCTCTGGAGAGGGTACTGAAGGGCCCTGCGCTCTGCCCTCACTCTCAGTTGCAAAGCAATAGAATCCTTTCCTTTCAAACTCAGTCGAATTTCTATTCTGAGCTCCTGCTCTTCCCAAATGGCAGAATCTTAATCTCGTTCCCACCTTGGGTCTATGTTCTAGATGTCAAGCCACGGGCTGGGAGTCTGGAGCGAGGGGCCGCTTGAGATTCTCCACTGGGTGGGCCAGGATCTTCTGGTTCATTCCTCCTCTGGTTTGACCCTCAGCTGTCAGTCCGTGAAGGTTGCCTCCGAGAAAGCCCCCGTTCCTGTCCATGCCCCGTGGCTCTCGTTGTCATGATGGCGCATCAGGGAACAACAAGGGTCCTGAAAAGGGGTATCTCTGGTTCCAGACCTTTCTGAGGTCTCCGGTCCTCCACACTGCTGTTCTGTTGGGAATCAAGGTGCAGGGACATCCTCTGAGCTATGTTGTCCCCTCTGTCACCACCTGTCCCCTCTCTGTATCCCAGCCCTGGCAGGCCACAGGGGATCGACCATCCTCCGTTCCCAAAAAGCGGACGTTCTTTCCTTCCCAGGCCAGAGCCAACAGGTTATTCCCATTTGCCACCTGTCTCTGTGTCTGTCTCTCTGGCTGTCTGGCTCTCTCCTTTAATTTTGGGAAGCAGAGGACAGCAGAGAAATAAGGGGAGAAGTAGTGGTTAATATCTCGTAAATATTATCCTACCACATGTACAAAATGCTATGGAGAGGCTCCGAAGAAGGAATGCACGCGTCTTGTAGGAAAAAATCAATAAAATTGCTCATGCAGAGAGCAGTGTTTCTTCATTAGTGAGGATACAGGCTTTAGAGCCAAACAG
The DNA here is from genome assembly GCA_004023965.1 of Spilogale gracilis. NCBI lineage: Eukaryota > Metazoa > Chordata > Mammalia > Carnivora > Mephitidae > Spilogale > Spilogale gracilis. Next base: position 35,088 of record PITA01020289.1, read on the forward strand.
ATCTCGGTTCAGCCCTGAGCCCCCTCTTACTACTGTGCAACCTCGAGCCAATGGCTTCATGTCCCCAGGCTCCATGGCCTCATCTGCAAACTGGAGAGAAGCAAACCTGTGCTGGGATCAGCTGGCGTGTGGGGAGGGATGTCGCGGAGGCCTGTCCCTGTAGCTGCCGGTGGCTGAATTAGTGGGAGATGCGA